>QLOY01002862.1:0-10935 GCA_003313965.1 Megacollybia marginata
TTCCCTCAGCCAGTGCCTTCACTCGCTTCTAGCACCTGTCTCAGGTGTTGACAGCCCTGCTCATGTGCAGACCCTGCCCTATCACCATGTCCCTCTTACCACCCAAATCCCAGTCCAACCCTACAGCCCACACTTCACCCAACCAAAAACCCCTTGTTCCACCAATGGAACACACTCCTGCAACACTGTTACAGCTCAAACAGGTAGACATGAGAACAATGTGAAAACTCAATTTTTTTTTTCAAGTGCTATGTGCCTACATAACTCTGCTGTCATACATGCATACACAATGGTTAAAGATTTTGTTTTAGCTATATTTGGAATGATCACTTTGGAGGTATGTAATAGGTAACAGTGCCAGACTGATCACTAGGTGTAACATGCAACACCAGTTGCACACTTGGTCAACTGTATACAGTATCGTGAGTACATACCACAACATGAAAGTACCCTGAATATGGTCAATGGTTACTAATAAACATAAACTTGGAATCTGTTATAGCCAACAACTCTTCTCAATGTGTTGTTGAATTGCCTCCAAGTTGGACATTTCAATCCTTTGTTGTATCTGAGTCGACCTATGCTTACTGACTGTTGGAGCAGGTCTCCAGCATAGTCCAGTCTTGAATCTGTCCTATATAGCTGGTCACATGTTGTAGCATAGGTTCTTCAGGTTGTTTCAGTGTGTTCTCCTCATTCTGTGTCCACTCGGCCCACTCCATTCTGGTGATGAGAGTTTAACAGCCTAGACAGACTTTTGTTCAGTTTCTGGTCGGTTTTCACTCTCAGTTCAGCATCATCCACTCAGTTTTATGCCATCCAACAATTGCAGCATTGGTCTTTGCTTCATTCAGCTCAATTATGCACTACTCAATCTATCTACACCCCATTGATCAACTTATCAAGAGCTCCAATAAGCTCGGGGTGGAACAAATGACAGTATTTGAGTGTGATATACAACTGCCATTACATGTGTTTCTTCCTCCCTTCAGCCTGGAGATCAACTAGGGTCTGTTATGTCCCATGCAGAATGAATACTATTATGTGATACACTTCTGTAGCCCATGTGCCACAATTTCCAAAGGTACTCTGAGGGGTTCCAAAGAGAGTTGATACAGAGCAAGTTGGCATGGGACTCTGAGTCAGAAGGGTCAGGAGACTTAGGAGGCTAGAAGGTTGAGTCAGAGAGGAAACTAGGAAGAGTTTGCACAAGGACTGAACTGGAAGACAACTAGATTTTTTGTTTAAGTACTATGATCAAGCTATTTATACTACTATTGAGGTACTGTACTTAAGGGTCTGTTTTGTAGCCATGACCGCTTTTGCTAAAAAGGAAAAATGACTACCAGCTCTTATTCTTGTCACTTTATTGGCTATTGGAGTACTTCAAAGTTGTTTTGAGCCAGAAATACCAGATTCAAGCTTCATGGGCTGGCAACAGATTGAACTAAGTTCAGCTACAAAACTTTGGGGGCTAAATAAGCTACCTCAGAGTGGGCTACATCATTAAAATGAATAAGCCATCTATATGACAGGTATTTAGGCAGGATTTCCAAGTTCAAACACAAAACCCGGTTTTTCAAAAAGTTGTTTTTCCTTTTTAGGAAAAGTGGTCGTGGCTACTGAATGGACCCTAATTGCACAACAAAAGTTCCCTCCCACACTTATTATGTAACTGTCTCCCAGTACCAACCTCCAGAACCTGGGGGGATCAACCAGTTTCCAGACTGAAATTCAAGGCCATACTCCTAATGTAACCTGATCTACTGCATGATTCAATAAAAGTGCCAATGCATCAGTGGTAATTTATAACACTGATGTAGCAACTTAACACAGAGGCCATGAAGACTGACTGTTCTATACAAGTGACAGAAGGGGATTGGGAGTGCACATAGGTGTTTGTTGATTGTAGCAAATTTAGATCACAGGCATGTGCCATGCACTCAAAAGTGCACAGGAGTGTTTGGCATCAATTTTGTGCCTTTGAGTGTTTGTTCCCCTTGTTTCCTGCCCCAGATATTAGGGGAACAGTCCCCTGTGGAAGTGCAGCTTGACTCATTTGTCACTGCTATCCCATATTAGGAATTCCCACTCACCCCACTTTCATCATTCTCAATATTGACCTGTAACAGTCTTGCAACTATTCCACCCAGAAAGTTTCAAAGTTTGAAAGTACACACCTTGACATACACCTGTACATGGTAATCACATGTGACATAACATCACACTGCTGTATCATGTACCACACAAACTTCAACTCTCTGTGCTACCTCCTCCTTGTGTACAAGCCCATTCTCCCCATGAGCCATGGGCATAACCCATTTATTAGTACCCACTGCAGGCCAACAGCCCACTATAAACCCACTAATGGTAGCCATGGCCAAGCAACTATAGTGGGCATAACCAATTATGGTACTAATGATGCTTACTATACTAATAATAGTACTAATAATAATGGTTAGGTTAGGTTAGGGTGGTTAGGATGGTTAGCAGGTTAGGGTTACAGTATATTATATTCAAGGCTGCAAATGCAGCTGAGAATACTAATACTAATAATACCAATAATAATAATAATAATAATAATAAATTACATAGTGCCTGTTCTAATATGATGTAATACTTATAGCTATGCTAATAATAGAATCTGGGCCCTATGTTCTACTATAATGTAACTTATATAAGCTGTACTAAGAATAGAACCTGGGCCCTATAGACCAACCTGTTCTAATAACAGAGCCTGGGCCCTATAGAGCAGCTTGTCCTAATAATAGAACCTGGGCCCTATAGAGCAACCTATCCTAATAATAGAACCTGGGCCCTATAGAGCAACCTGTTCCAATAATAGAACCTAGGCCCTATAGAGCAGCCTGTTCCAATAATAGAACCTAGGCCCTTGTATTAATAATAGTACTTACTCACTCTGCTTGGCCATGTCTACTAATAATTATTCACTCAGTTTGGCCATGTCTACTATAGTAATACTAATAGTTATTCACTCTGCTTGGCCAACTATAGTAATAGTAATATTATCCACTCTGCTTCCAGGGCCATGTCCACTATATTAATACTAATATTATTTACTCTGCTTGGCCATGTCCACTGTCATACTACTGTACTATTTCGACCAACTGATCAGTAATGCGTAACGGTCGCCTCTGAACTGAACACATCTGAAAGATGTAATGCGTAACGGTCGGGTTCTGATTACCGTTACATCTAGTACTGCCAAATTGCCAAATAAGGAAATTTTCTAATGCTGTGCGTGCCTAACAACTACCAACAAGCTAATCCTCAGATTCAGAACATGAATTCAGGTATTGATATTACAAGCCTGTAGGCCTCTTTTTTGGCGGCAGTTAGTTTAGACACCAAAAAAATTTAGCGCAGGAAGTATGACATAATGATCACTTCCAGACTATGTAACGCCCTGCCGGCCGAACTGATCACTTAGGTCAGTGATCACTTAGTGTAACGTGTATGTAAGGCGACGAGCAAAATGAGAGCTTATCAGGCCACTCAAAGACTCGGTGAAACTTATAATACCAAAACTAAAGAATACAGTGAATAGCTAATGGTTTAAATACTGAGTGGTTATCTTCGGGGTGTAAGGAATAAGGTTGAAGGGGAAAGATACGAAGGGAAAAAGATAAGCTATCTCTGCCTCATGTCTGTGATAAGCTATCAGAAGTTAATGTTTAAGAGATAGCGGATAAGGGAAATGAAAGATAGGGTGATATGAATGTGAAATGAATAGGGTTCTGATAAGGCATGTGGTTGGGCGTCTGATAAGGTAGGCGCTAAAGGGTGGAAATCGTAACAGTGTAACACTGGCTGATCAGTTGGTCGAAATAGTACAGTAATACTAATATTCCTAGGGCCATGTCCACTATATTAATATTAATATTATCTACTCTGCTTGGCCATGTCCACTATATTAATTTACTCTGCTTGGCCATGCCCACTATAATACTAATATTATTTACTCTGCTTGGCCATTAATTAGCTAATGCTTATCAGGCCTAGTCAATAACTCACTTACAGTTGCTTGGCCATGTCTACCATTAGTGGGTTAATTATATCCCTATAGCTGTGGGCTGTTGGCCAACTATTGGCCAACCCTACTGTAGTGGGTACTAATAAATGGGTTATGCCCATGGCTCACAGGGAAAAGCAGTTAAAGCCCCTCATTGAATTATATAAAGTACCTAATATGGTATCTGAGTATGTTGGCATTATGCAACTGTGTAAATTATGGTAGATTAGCTGAGTGTATAGGGTATTACATCTTGTATATACCTGAGAGTAACTAGAAGAAGTTTGCACAAAGACTATGTGCAGGCACTTCCATAAAACTCTTGGTACCACACCCAATGTGCCTCTATTTGCAAATCTGACAGAACTCCATATGTTATGATCTCTAAAAGGAAATTTAAAATCCAGAACTTGGTAGAGCACCAGACCACACTCTGGAACATTGGAATTGGGATCAGGGTATGTTTTGGATTTAAAGGAGAAAGCTTAGAGGACTTCATAGCATAAAATCCCTTGTAGGATTTGTGCAAGGTCATAGGCTGCAACTTTGGAGCAGAATATCCACACAGCATGTAACACTCTAGTTAATTTTGATGCAAGTGTCTCTCAAGCATCTCTTGAGCTATCACCATATGTAAGTTTGAAATCAAATTTGAATCATATCTTGTGATCTTTGAAGACTTAGGAGAGGAGCTCAAGAATTTCTTCCTAGAGTCCATGTTCTACTAATCTGGCCACTTCAAAGCTGTATCCATATCTGGATACCAACAAGCCATTTCTGTTTACATAAATTTCCCACCTTGTTCTCCTTCCTTGTGTTGTTTTTCACCCCATCTCCAAGTCACCCATGTCTCTCAGAAAAAATCAATTTGGAAAGCAGGTGGAAAAGAGCTGCTATAACCAGCTATACAAGCCTTATCCACCACACTACAAGAGGCTGGTATGTGTGGACAATCCCTATTGAATAATTTTTAAATGTTTGTTCCATCACAAACAGGTCTACCAGGAGCTTGAGAGATAGAAGAAGGGAGTTCAAGAGGATATCAAAGTACTTTGTAGCCTACTTGATGGTCTCAGGGTCACCAACAACACTGTCAACTGAGTCAACTCCATCATTGATTCAGTGAAACTTTAGGCACTTTCTGATTTCATTAGTGAGTACCTCATCTAGCTCATGTAGTACTGAAACAGGACTAACTTTGTTATTGCTCAGCCAAAAAACAGCCCATTCATCACCTGTTGTCACCCAACATCATGCTGTAGATGTGAATGCACGCTACAGTCCTTTGTAGAATACACAGTTTCCCATATCACAATGTTCTTGTTGATGTAATTTGCTTCCTTATGGCTTTGAGCTAGCTGGCAATGAGACAGTCTGGTGCTTGCAGCACGTCTATGACAATTCCTCCTTTTCAATTGATATCTCACAAAAAGTAATGCACTGCATTGAGTATATCAGTTTAGAATCAATGTGTACAATGGCAGCTGCAGCGAGCATGGTACAATGAACTACAGGCGGGTGCTGACTTTGATAGCACCAAACCCATGAACCCTCTTAACCCTCAACCCATCCGATACTGAAAACAGAATATGCTTGAGCTGAATGACTTGGAGGCTTGTATTAGTGATGATTGTGCTGAAAAGAGGCTTTCCTGTTAAGGAGTTGAAGCCCAGAGGTATGTACTCTCTTGGTACTCGCTGTTCTGCATGCTGGACATTGCTGGTGTCCACCCTGTGAGAAATGTCCACCTGTGTGAAATGCCCAAGGGGGGTGTGGCATTGCAGCACATGACACAGGGTCTAGGGAGGGAGGGGTCCTGAGCCAGCTGAAATTCATAATTATATGTCAGCTTGGATTGCTATTTTGTGAATGTTACAGACATGAAAGCCACTGAATCAGCAATAGAAACTCAAAATTAGGCTCCTAATTCTCCACATACAGCTAGTATGGCTTGACACAGCTTGGAGTCTGTGACATCATGGCTGGAGACATGTCATATGTTAGTAAGGCATCACCATCCAAAATATAAGTCTGTCAAGTAACAAGTTGATAGTGGCAGTGGCAATGGGAGCTGATGTTTTCAGCAGGATGATACAAAGGACAGAGACTTGCCAATTTATCAACAAGCTTATGCTTTGAGAACACAATGTGTTAGCTAAAGTTGAATCAAATGGTTGGGGTTACAGCCCAGGCCATGCACCTGCCACATACACCATTGATGGAGGTCTTGATAAGATAAGACATTTGTAATTATACTGAGAAGCAAAGACAACAATGAGTGGAAAGCCAGTAGTAAAGCCTGAGTTCACAAGAAGAGGCCAGGAGAAACATGAAATGCCAAGAGGTATACATGGAGTTTCCAGTTTGTGTTTCCAAGCCTTGAGTCCATTGCTAAAAGAAGAACATAGGTTTATATGTGAGAATGTTCCCACATATGGGTATAGGGAAGCTTTAAATGATGTACATGTGTCACATTTGAACAAAGTAGTGAAGTTGATTTGTTGAAGTAGTATATGTTCATCAGATCAAATGCATATATTTTTCATCTGAGTGTAAGTACTTAAGCCCAATTAAAATTTGCACTGATTAACAGCAACTTTCAAATGTTTGAAACAAAGAGCAAGTCTTTAGTGGGACTTGGACATTGTGCACAGGGTGGGGGGTGTGGCATCACAAAAAAATACACAGGGTACAATCAGAAATTTTGGCAGTGCCAGGAACCCTCCCTTCCTCCAAAAAGGGAAATTTCCCACCATGTGATGACTTAAAATTAGATTCCTGTACTCATTTCAACCATGTACATGTTTCAAAGCCTTATAAAACAGTGTATGATACATAGTTTTACTACAAGGGATATTCCCTGGAGAGTTGAGCCTACCTCTCCAGCCATGATGTCACAGACTCCAAGCTGTGTCAAGCCATACTAGCTGTATGTGGAGAATTAGGAGCCTAATTTTGAGTTTCTATTGCTGATTCAGTGGCTTTCATGTCTGTAACATTCACAAAATAGCAATCCAAGCTGACATATAATTATGAATTTCAGCTGGCTCAGGACCCCTCCCTCCCTAGACCCTGTGTCACATGCTGCAATGCCGCACCCCCCTTGGGCATTTCACACAGGTGGACATTTCTCACAGGGTGGACACCAGCAATGTCCAGCATGCAGAACAGCAAGTACCAAGAGAGTACATACCTCTGGGCACAAAACCAATGTTCTATAGGTTCCAAGTCATCAGGTTTTCTTTTCGTCTTTTTACCTTTTTCCATAAAATGAGTCTATGTTCCTAGGGGATGGGGGGCATGGGTGGAGGTCTACCTCATCCTACTATCATATAGATGGGTTAGGGAAGCAGTGTGATAATTCATGCCAGTATGCTCAGGGATGTGTCAGGGACAGTGTCATCAGCTTTTTTAGGGCCTGTTCAGATCACGTTGCATGCAACTTGCAACTTGCAAACTTGCAAACTCCCATGTGATATCTTACATAAAAACTATAAATAGATTGGTCTGGACCAAATTCCCATGTGCTTATTTTCAGACAAACAAACAACAAAAATAACTTAGACACTCTGAATAATTCTTAAAATAAGTTAGACATGCTTTTGCACCAAACTAAATTGGAAAAGATGTGTCATAGGGATGATCTCATCATGTTCCAGGCTGTTCTAGACCTTATAGCCTTTATGTCAGATATTGCATAGGAATTTGCAACTTTGCAAGTTGCAAGTTGCATGCAACATGATCTGAACAGGCCCTAAAAGTTAGAAAATGAGTCTAACTTTTCTGCTTGCAGCTTTTCGGGCTTTTTCACCTTGCTATGCCTTGAGCAAGGCAAAAAAAGCTTTATGTGAGGCAAGGGGGGTGTGGCATCGCAAAAAAATACACAGGGTACAATCAGAAATCTCAGCAGTGTCACGGACCCTCCCTCCAAAAAAAGAAATTTCCCACCATGTGATGACTTAAAATTAGATTCCTGTATTCATTTCAACCATGTACATGTTTCAAAGCCTTATAAAACAGTGTATGATACATATTTTACTACAAGGGATATTCCCTGGAGAGTTGAGCCTACCTGCATCAGGAAAAACCCTTTTTGACCTGGCAAACCTGGCAAACTTGAGTAAACCTGAGTCAACCTAAGTCAACCTGAGCTGATCTGGGACTAACCTAGACATGACCTGGGCTGACCTGGGTTGACTTGGGCTAACCTAGACATGACTTAGGTTGACCTGGCTGACCTGAAAATTGAGACTTAAACCTGGGACTGACCAAGGTTGACATAGGTTGATCCAGGTCAACCTTGAGGCATCCAGGTTAAAAAGGGTTTTTCCTGATGTGATATATTTTGGATGGTGCCTTACTAACATGTGACATGTCTCCGGCCATGATGTCACAGACTCCAAGTTGTGTCAAGCCGTATGTGAAGAATTAGGAGCCTGATTTTGAGTTTCTATTGCTGATTCAGTCTGTAACATTCACAAAATAGCAATTCAAGCTGACATATAATTATGAATTTCAGCTGGCTCAGGACCCCTCCTTCCCTAGACCCTGTGTCACATGCCACAATGCCACACCCCCCTTGATGTGAGGATGCTGATGAAAAAGACTTAAATAAGCTGTTATACCAAGAGGTTTGTCCATAGCTATCCTAGAAAGCAGGAAAATGAAATTTTCAACTTATTTCCCACAGGCTACCCTGACTAAGCATCCGCATCTTGGGATCCGCAGACTATAGAGGGGAGCAAGCTCCCCAATGAACATGTAGCAGCATGGCAAGGGGGTGGCGGGATGGCAACCTGTGACATCACGTGGAGGGAGGGTCTTGAGTCAGCCGAAAATCATATTTGTATGTCAGGTCAAACCATACTTCTGAGGGCTCAGATCCATTGAATACATGTGAAATATCCTCCTCATAGCTATATATTTGCTTCCTACCAGTGCTACCACACAGTACTCTCTTGTGTTGACTTGTAAGCACCATAGAGTGTAGTGGCATGTCACATGCTGTCACAGTGATACATGATGACATCAACCTCAAATCAACCTGTGAAACACTCAAAGCATCATTTTTACTGATTGTACAGACATATATAGCACTCTTCTACACTGGAAATAAGTCTAGAAATGAATGTAGCTGGATTATAAAAGGTTTTTCTAATTTTAGGTGATCATGTGCTGGGAAATTTTTTTTTTTGGAGGGAGGGAGGGTCCCCAAGGCTTCCGAAATTTGTAAGTGTACATGATGTAATGTTTTGCCATCCCGCCACCCCCTTGCAGCATGGTGGTTTGAAAAAGAGTTTGGCTGTCATGCAAAGTCACACTTCTTGTATTCAACTGCCAACTTGCACCAACAATCCGACCAATTTGCTCAAGTGCAAACGATAGGGACTACAGTGGAGATGGATGTTCCTGTTGCCAATCTCCTGCTTGTATGAATTTCACGGCTTCTCGGATCTTTGCCAACTCCACGGACCTTATCGCTACATAACACATGTTCAACACGTGTTCGTACCTTCGCTGTCTCGGTCTCTTTTCTCTCGGACTTTGTACAGTACCATATGACTGCCGCATGTCCTTATCTATACCCCAGTCTCATCGTATATAAGTAGGGACAAGTTCTTGTATATTCTTTAGTTTCAATATTAGTTTCTTCTCCTGTTCATCAAACGGAGTGAACTACTTGAACTACAAGTCAATCAACATTGTGTCTCCATTGATTTGAACAGTTCATTAACAAAATATCGAAACTAATCATCGTTCACCTCGTTCACTACATTTATAGTGCCCTACATCTTCAACGGAAGAATTCCACGCTCTAACGACTTCTACAATGAAGTAGTAGAACATATCATCGTCAATGGCTTGTATCCACCAACAGCATTATCACCAGAACAGAAACTCGAATTCGACAGAAGCATACTCACGTTGCTCCTACTCAACAATCGACCAGGATACAAAGCAACCAAAATCTACAGAACCATACACACAATGATACGACTGCTAGTCGGCAAAGGCTGGAAATCTTTCAAAACGCCTCCTAAGGCGAATTCCAGGCATCTCCTAATCAAGAGGAAGACCCTCTTAGAGACGAGCCTATAGGTTAGAGGGTACCCCATGCCATAAGAGGCATGTGGCGTTGATCGCGGAGTATATCACTCCCGCGGGCAGTCAAACCAGACTTAAGACGAGTTGGCTTGGGCCTAAGGCTCGGTCAATTGTATCTAAGTCACTCATCGTCACCTTGACTGCAATACACATCATATCGAAAGTCTACAGAACTAAATAGTCAGCCTCCGGCGTCGAAGTCATATCTCTTAGAACGAGATCGGGGATGTTTTAGGA
Organism: Megacollybia marginata; assembly: GCA_003313965.1. Taxonomy (NCBI): domain Eukaryota; kingdom Fungi; phylum Basidiomycota; class Agaricomycetes; order Agaricales; family Porotheleaceae; genus Megacollybia; species Megacollybia marginata. The sequence goes on from QLOY01002862.1 coordinate 10,376, forward strand.
CGATGGGTTTGCTTAGGAAATGCTTGATCGGGCAATATGCCGACAGTGTAACGACACCTCATGAGAGAGAGTCAAGGGAGTCCTGACAACAAGACTTACTACCAGGGACTTTCTAAGGGAGTACTGGCAGGCCAGCTGATAGAAGAGTCTCGCTCAGAAGGAGCACAATAAGACTGCCTACTAACTAAGTTGTCTTAGGTACACGAATACGACGCCGGCAGTACGTGGCCGTCACTTAAAGGCAGGATTGACGTGTCATGCCGAGATTACTAGACCAGTTTGACACATTCCTATGGCACGGCACTCCTGTGGTAGTAAAAGGATGAGGAATCAGAATGGCATATACGCGTACAAGTCAGGTGCTTAGAAGGTTCTGGAAGGATTTAGGGAGTATAAAACTGGGAGGAAATGAAGAAAGAAAACAGAATACAGATGAAGACAGAACAGCGTGTATTTCGCAGGTATATACTACCTTGCATTTTGAACCACCAGACTACATAGTGTCAGGCATCCACTAGAACCACATCTTACATAATATAACCTGCTGCCTTTGGGGACTC
>QLOY01002863.1:0-11343 GCA_003313965.1 Megacollybia marginata
TTTTTTTTCTCTGAGCAGAATAATCATCTCTTGCATCTTTACATTCATAACGGATGTTTGCATGCTTCATTAGGTTACAATGCTGTGAAGAGAAAGACCAAGAAGCAAATGCTTCATCCCAAGTTTGATGTTCATTCTTTAGATCCATTGGTGTTCTCCAAGGTTTGAAAAGTTAGAACTCTCTGTCTCCTTTGTCTTTACGTGGTAATGTTCCACCAATGAAATTGATTGCATGCAAAGGTGAATCTTTATACAAAGTTATATAGTGGCTGTCTTGTTGAACATGGCCTTTTTTGAATGGTACAAGGTTTGATTGGACCTGTCGTGTCTCTTTGTGTATGTTGTTTGTATCATCTTCACAATCAGTAGGCTCATCAGTAAGTTGCTCATGGGAGACTCTTCTTGTATTTTTGGACAATCTCTTTTTGGGACTATCACCATCATCAGATATGTCTTCAGATGATATAGCTGTATCAGAATCAGAATACAAGCTCTCTTCTGTCAAAGTATCAGAGCTTGTATCTGACATGGTACTGATTCCACCACCCACTTTAGGCATAATGATCTTATTATCTTCAAGAAACCAATCACGTTGATTTTTAGTCAATTTATTCTTTACTGTCCTTAAGACAAAATCATAAACATAAAGATGCTCTAACTCCTGACCACGATAGCAATAGTCATCTATTTTGGAAATGGAAACAATACCATCATTCTTTTTTACTACAATGACATTTTCATCAGAAACAATCTCAGCTTCTCTTAAGACATTCTCAGAATGTTGGTTGCTGATTTTATTCCACTGACTTTTAACAGCATAAATGTAGATTTTCCAATACATGTTAATAAATTTTATATTTGTATAATGATCAGGAAAGCCCAGAATATACATTGAAGCCATAGGACTCCCGATTTCCATAGATGCTGTTAAGCTATTAACAACTTTTACCACAGTAGACAAAGCAAACTTATTACAGTCAAGCAGTTTTTTATTATCACTCTGGCTATCTGAGTTTTCTTTCATCTTGCGTATCACTCTAAGCACAGCTTCAAATAAAATATTTGTTTTAATCCCCATCTTTGAGACATAATCTGTTACATATGCTGTTACTGCATTCACTGCTGTCCCTGATAAAAGACAAGTAGAGTTCTTATCTCCTTTTTTTAAGTGATGGATTGCAGTCCTTTTTATTTCTTTAGAAGTCATGTTATTCAACTCAACACCTGTCAAACCATGTACTGTAAAAGGGCAAGGCCCTTCACCAGTGCCATCATCCTCTTCTGTATCATGTACAGAGCTAGTCAAAGGATCTTTGTTTGTCCATGCTTCTTCATAGTCATAACCAACAGGAATATCATCAGATTCATAAGTTTGAAGATTTTCATCTGAGATTTCAAGATCCTCATAGTCTTTATGATTGAGTTTTAACCAATCTAAGGCCATGCGTACCTTATTGAGTTTAACCAGCAGAGGTGTTCTTTTCAGATCTTCAGAGGTAGGTCTACATGGACCTGTATACATAAAGGCTATAACACTATCCAACTCCTCTTTAGCAGGGGGTAAGATATTATACACCTTAGGAATTGGGTTTGAAAAGCACACTACATTAGCTTTCATTTTATACCTCCAGCTAACAGCAACTTTGATAAAGCAGTAACTATGTCTTACCCTGGCAATCATCATTTTTTCCATAAAAGAAAGACCTTGAAGACAAGGAGGAATATCTCCAAGCCACAATCCATTGACAAGAGACATTACAGGTGCTTTTCTATGTCTTTTCATATAGGTTACACAGCTCTCACATACCTTTGTACAGTTGGTATCTAACACAGGTCCTTTAAGGTGTATAATGTTGCTGCTAGAAGATTTTCTCTCTTTACAGGTGACTTCATCTCGTTCTAGTAAGGAAAGATCTATCTTTGATGAGCTCAAGTCTATCAAGTGTTTTAAAGGCACTAGCTGGCCACAAACAGCACAACCTGTTTCTTCAAAATTCAAAGGACTTGTAGTAGTACAGAAATTGTCTACTATGTTTGCAATCTTGTATTTTGTAAGTGGGGTTGGAGGAAAAGAGATAGAAAGGTTTTGTGAGGTCAAAACTGGTAGTTGCCCCTGGGTTTCTGCTAAGATTCTTGTCTTTTTTATTGTTTCCTGTTCATTAAATACAAAATAAACTTGCTGACAGTTAATGGAGCACATATCATGGTTGTTCAGACCTTCAAGCAGATGTTTCTTAAGTTTACCCAAGTCCAGGTTATGATATGCTCCCACAAGACGTAAAGTATCATTGGATAATTTGGCCATAATAGGGCTATGCAGAGGGACAGCACATAGCAATGAATTTCCCTGTAGAGTGTCACAGGAATTATCATTACTGGCTACTACATGACTGAATTTGAATCTCTGATCTGAACAAGTACCCATGTATAGAGAGGCAGAAACTTTTAGAGGATATAGCTCTCTACCATGAAAAATTGCTATACCACCTCCAATGCATGCTTCTCTACCCTGGATGGGAAAGACAACAGGTGGTTGGAATACTGTGGGTCTATATTCTCCTTTATGTCTCTGTTTTACATTTTCATACAGTTGATACAAGTATAGTTGAGATATTCTAGCAATACATTGGGACACATATATAGCATATAGACATGGAGTCTTACTATACAAAGTGGTAAAGTCTGATCTTCTAAATTGATTACGCATGCTCTCTAGCTTTGCTACAGCAATATAGTCAGTATTTATAATTTTGTCATGAATGATATATATGGTATAGATCTTCCAACCTAGAGGACATGAAGCTTGTTCTTTTTGAGCAAATAATATATAGACCTTAATAGCCTGTAGAATATAACAAGAGCCACAAGACAGCAGCAGGGTATCATCAGACAAATCATTCAAATCAGCAGCAAACAAATCATATAGTTCAGCAGCCAGCAAGTCTGTATTCTGCAAGTAAGGCAAAGCAATACGGGAACACAGCAAGTCAACACAGCTCAGGTCTATTCTATCATGCTGCAAAGTGTTTCCATGTTTATTTTGAAACCAAATATGACCAATGATTACTTTCAAGGTCACAGATAGATGTATGGCCATAGTAGCCAATAAAAGAGCAGAAATTTTCATGATGATAGTAGAAAGCAAGAAGCTTAAGGTCACATGATTGCTTATTGTATTATTTATAATGTAACACATGACAATTGTCTTATTAAGCAAAATCTCATAGTAAGGTCAACCAAAAGTATATTTAGCCTATATATGAGCTATTTTATATTCTAAAGTCATCTAAAAAAGACACTTAGACAATGGATAATACTATAAAACAGGTTTGAACTTACTTGTCTCTGGTAATGTCTCCCTTAAGTATGCCTACCCAAATTGACAGTGACATTATGATGAGTGTCTTTAATGTATTCACCCAAGGTGTAACACACAACCACAAGGCTTCCTTTGTGAGGCTGATAATGGGGCCACATGGGAATACCACAATTGAGACCAATTTTGGCAAAAGCATCTTCAGTAGAGAAATTGTGGTTTCTGAGATTAAAGACGGGAACTTCAAGAGAGTTAGAATATTGTCAGTCTGAAAGAAACTATATGTACTTCTGTCTGTAACATCCAGTACCCTGCCAGATAGATTATTACCAAGAGTTGAGGATGGTTTAGAATCCTCTACAGGAAAACTTGTTAGCCTATCAGAGAGAAAAGTCTTGTTACTTACTTGCTCCAACTTTGGTTTCAAAACCAAGACAAGATTTCACATCTCCAGATGCCTCCCTCTGCCCTTCACTATAAGGGTCTGCAGGTACAAGAACAGATTCTTGGCCAAGAGTGTGACAAACCACAATCTCCAGACGTCTACCATCCAACTTAAGAAGTTGAATTCCCAAACATTGTTTAACCTTGGCAAAACCTTCCTTGCCTACCTGATAAGGCTGGCTCATATGAACTGTGCCAACCATGCCCACTGAAATGCATTTTGCAGGAACATTGGAGGTCTTGTTGTTTGTAACAGTATGCAGCGCTCTTCCCTGTTTGTAGTTTACCCAGGACAACCTCTCTAAAGGAACACAAGAGAGATTGATAAACTCAAACCGTGGACTTTTTACAAAGTTGATCACATCAAGAATGATTCTAAGATCAAGCAGTTAAAACAAAGGAGAAAAAGGTTAGAAGATATACACACTTCATATCATTGATATTATCTGTATTGTATGCATCCATCCATTTTTTGACCCGTCCCCAATTGCAGATATAACACTTGGTGTTTCCAAAATCCACAAAGCTACCACAGCTAGAAAAACAATGGGCCTGATACCATTACAAGACCAAAATAACTTACTCTGGAAGAAGAGGCAAGTCCTGAAGAATTTGAGAAGCATGAACAAGAGGATCCACTAGGCTCTCCCACAAACACATGTTCCCAAGAAGAAGGGTCCACAGAAAAAGAGTAATTGAACCGAGTGACATCTTCAAGGTAAAGACCTTCCTCTGCTTGAGGGCCTTCTACAAACTCTATATCAGAACTAAGAGAAACATCAGATAGTAATAAAAATAAGGTCATACATAAGCTTACTCAGAATCCAGACCATTTAGAATACTAGCATTGAATTTTCCTTTTGGGTTAGATGAATCATTCTGAGAGGAATTGCTCTTGACGGTAACATGAGAGCCCTTAATATCAGATCCCAATTTACTAGTTTTTGTCTTGGTGGTAGGTGTAACAGGAGAGTTGGATAATTTCACTCCTCTATATACATGTAAGAATAGACAAACAAAAAAGAAAACCTTACTTTTTTAACTGAGGTGTAATACCGGTCCTTCTAGGTACAGGAGTTTTACTTGGTGTTGCTGTCATGCTATACAGAGTTAGTCATAAAGTTACAAGAGCAAAAAACTAACGTTAACTCTTCACTTCCAGAGTTTGATAGTATGCTAGCAGATCTCTTGATTTGTTTCCTATACAATATATGAAAATGATTCAGATATGAAAATAAACAAGCATACCCTTTGCTTTTAGAACCGAGCTTAATAGGAGAAGCAAGTTGCTAAGCAAAGTGAGAGAAGTGCAGTGATACAGGAACATAATACCTTGACACCAGAATCATATACCCCAATGATCTGATCTTCATTGCTACAGAGGCTAAGTAGATGGTTATGATAATAATGAGTATACGTACTTATCACTATTATCATCTGATTCAGCAAGGCCTGCCATGGCTCCTCTGTCTATATCAGAGTGGTGTTCTCCTTCAGAAAGATGACCATCAGAGACGATAAAACCATCCAAATCATCGTCACCATCTATATCATCAGCATGGTCACCCAGGGTTTTGATTGAAGTAATAAGTTCTTCTTCTTCTTCGTCAGTAACCTCAATTTCCTTTCTATACAAAAAAGAGATCAGATGTAAAGACAACAGATAATAAGAAACACACAGAATCTTTTTCTTTTTCTTTGGACTAGAATACCAATAAGATAGGCAAAGACAAACAGAGAATAAACAAAAGTGCCAGCGACATGTAGTCAACTCTAGGCAGAACAACAAGACAGCAACAACGTCAATTCTGTCAGGAATAGCAAAGACAACAAGGTCTATTTTGCTAAAGAAAGAGAATGAAAGAGCAGCACACCTGGAGGAAGAGACAGCAATTGTGGCAGGTCTTTTGACAGGTGTCCTGTATGTATCACCTGTGGCTTCAAGAACTTTGGCTGAAGGGGTTCTGACACGACCAGTTGTCCTAGGTAATGTTAAACAAACTTGTTATATATACACAAGTCAGAGTCACCTTGGTACGGAAGGGATATCTTCATCATCACTGTCCAGAACGATAGAGGAAGATTTGACCGGTTTGTGTCTAGCAGCAGCAGCCTTCTTGGTAGCCTTACCAGGACCAGGCATGTCAAAATATGTATGTGATAGACAAGAAGATTGAGACAAGGAGGACGTGGAGTATAAGATGTAAAAAGGGAGGAAAGAAAGGAATGAAGCAAAACACCCAAGACTACCATATAAAAGGGAAGGTAAATTTTAGATCCAATAACACACAAGGGGCAATATGAAACAAATAAAATCGCATAGCTTCTCGCATAGGTTCCATCAAAAGTATCATAAATATTGGACTACCTATAAGGAGCTTAATATTGGGTATGCTCCCATAGCTACATATGGTCAGCTCTGGCCTTATTTCCGGAGTTCCAGAGCCTGTTTAGTTTCAACATGGATGGCCATATCAACTCGGAATCTCCAGCTGATGAAAGAACATCTCAACTGTCTGCAAAATCAGAAGACAAGCATTCAGAACAGTTAATACTGTCCAAGCCCAAGATGAATCCAGAAGAACCAGGCAATTTGATTTTGTAGGCCATGGATTTTTTGCTTATTGACCGCATAGTGCAATACATTGAATATAACATTATTGAGAGATCCAACAAAGGAGATGGAATGTTACAAGCTCTGAAGTTCTACAAAGTAAGTTTCAGAGAGGACGTATTAAGATTGCTTACTCTGTGCTTAATGTAGAAAGCAGACTGGCAAAAAGTCGCCTTCACTAAATATCCTTTTCCTCTCAGCTTTAGGATGACAATTCAGCAAGACCATGGTGATCTTCATGAAGTTCAGCTGCACCTTTCTGGTATTATCGGTAATAAACAGACAGCTCCTATCATCACGGAATTGTAAGTACCACAATCTGGTAAAACTTGTCTGAAAAATCAACAGTTCAGAAAAAGAGATCTGTCATCAATTTTAAAGGATCCAACTAACAGGTTTGGGTTGTCCAGCTTTCAACAAGACTATAAAATGTCTTCAAAAAATTCAAGATCGTTTGGAGAAAGCATTACCTGAGGGCAAACTTGACAAATGGACTCCAAGTTACACAGCCAGTGGTCACCCTGCTATAGACCTTTCAAATCGCTATGTTACCAACATGAAGGACAAAGGAATATTCACATCTCTTCCTGTAACAGATCTTATGGATCCCTATGGTTATCTGCGGAAAGTCATGGGCCGCTTCTGGCATTATACTGAAGATAATGAAGTAGAGTGCTTTGAAAGATACGAGAAGGAGACAAAGGACAATGGGGAGAAAAGATACAGGTACGTGCTTTCTAAAATAACAAGCTTCTCATTTAGTCTGGTCAGTTCAAGGCCCTTGGATATCGTAGCCTTGAGAACAGGCCACTTTGTAGAAGCCCAGGTGTCGGTGATAGCCTGGCCTTCAAGTAACAGCAGATGGAGAATGAGTCTCGTTGTAAGAAAAATTCTATTGGTTGACAACGACAGAATTATAGACCTGGTAAGTGGTCAACTTTGTTCTGCAGATAAAAGAGATCTGAATTCCTTAAGAACCAACCGTTGACTCGTAAAAGATCAAGAGCTGTTTATGAGGAGGATGAAGAACAGGACTGATTAATAGTATAAGCTAAAACACATCCTGGCTAGTCCTAAAACATATTCAAGTATCTACAAACAAATTACTAGCAAATTCACGTTGGCGATCTGAAAGTCAGGAACAAGCACCTTATACATGTTACGATTACCCACCTCGCATAGCTTCAGAAGTGATGGTTGCATCTTGTTCACTCTCTCCTATTTCAGACAGATCTCCCAAATCATCCTCAAGATCCTTAAGGATACGCGGAATATCGGCCTCATTAACATTGTCAAGAGGATGGAAGCTAGGAGGCCATGCGTTCCTATTATTATCAACACCCAACCACTATCAGAACAAGGTAAGCCAGGGATTGAATAAAGAGCATCACAAACCTCAATTTCTATCATAAGGCCTCCATTCTGTCTATAGACACTTAGAATGCTACCTGTAATGACTGAGAAAGACACGGAACTTAACAGGAGCACTTACTAAACTGCCAGGAGCGAGCAGCACGACCAGCATCTTGTGTGTTTATCCTGGCCATGGCTACTATCCACAATCTTCAGTGCAGTCCTATTGAATAAGAATCAGAAAAAAACGCACTGTGGCCACTTCTACAAGGCCTCTATTTGATTGATATACCCTAATAAAGCTAACCAGACCAAATTGAGAGGAGAAAGTTAATCACAAATACACTCACTGAACTCCCAAGAGCGCTCGGTGTCGGTTGGTGTGTGGCCCAATTGTCTAGGCAAAGATAAACACCAGTAAACAAGCTCGTCATCGTATTGGCCCTCAGGAAACAAACGATGAGCACGATGCGTTTCAGGAATCTCAATAAGGAAAAGCTGACTTGACGACTTGATCCAACCACTTGATGGCGCTTCCCATCACAAAAACACACCTCATGGGACTCGCGCACCTCCATAACCTGCAGAGAGTCAAAAAAAAAGTTGATAAGCCCACTGTTAATGAGGACGACGCGGTAATGTACATGCTCTGCCAAAATAATCGTAATAGGTCTGAGTATAATACCGCGCAACTCGTGTCTCAAAATCCCTGAGTTCTCCATCTGTGCACATGCTAATATCTTTGCCCAATTCCGGGCCAACCCGCTCATGACCCTTCCAATCCTTCATCAGATTATACAAGCAGATAAAGTAAGGAGCCCGTTGACAGATATCCAAGGCACCCAGACCTGCAGAGGCATCATCAAATTTGACAGCATAAAGGTTGCCAGGACAGGAAGCAAAGCATTGGAGGACAAACGAGCATCGGCTGTCAAAAGGGAGTTCTGACGCGTAGTGATCAAGAGCCGAAAGCTCCACTCGAAAATTTAATTCAGATAACTCCCACAAAATCTCCTGCGCCACATCCGCGGATATCGGTCCTTCCGCGCTTACATGCTGCCCCTTGAACCGAATATCCGACTGTTCTTCCTCAGAGGCACTACCAAAATCTTTGACGGCATTGCCCAATATACGCTGCATGGAAAGTTTTTTCTCTTTCCGCCAATCCTTATCATGGACATCGTCGATTGAGCCAGAAAGAAATGCACGCCAGTGATCCCCAGACAACGGAGTTGCTTCACTATCATGGGGTAGAAATCGGAATATCAAAGCAGAACGGTAAGCCAGCCAACGGCGAAGATAAGCGAACATTTTGTCTGGTGTTTTGACGCCGATGAACAAAGCGGCATCAGGAAAGGCGTAACCGCGAGGAAGATCGTTTGCGGGGGGAGGGGAGGTCCTCTGGACTGTAGCCAAAGCTTGAGACCATACACGAGGGGTGGGAGGCCAAGATGCATTAGACGGCTCTGTGAACTTGTCCCGTCCACTAGCCTTGTTGTGTTTTACAACATCTACGAACAGGTAAGCTTAATCAATGAATAAAACATCACTCTTACAAGGCTTAGACCGGTGAATATCACGAGAAGATTCTGAGTTGAGACTTCTCGATGCCGAGGACGGATGAGCAGATGAGGACGGACGAGCAGAAGATGAGGTAGACGGTGTAGACCAAACAAAAGGGTTGGTACCTGCAAGAGATTGTGCATAGAACCGAATCATACTCTGCAGCGATTCGATACCAGACGGACCACAAAAAATGACTGATGTGCCAGACACCGGAGTCAGTTCAAGAAGGGTCGGACAACGGGAGAAGTTCATCTACACGAGTTCTTCTGACGTCTGCGAAACCACCGACAATCCATACAGGGACCCCACATTGAGCCAGGCGATTGGCTTGTTTGATATCATAGACAAAGGTACCCATAATGTCTGCAACCTCAGATACTGACGGCGTCTGTCCATTGTACCTTGGCACGTAAACCTCCAGCCAGTCCAAAGCAGCCACAGCGAAATGGTAAGTGTTCTGCATCTCAACCAGACACAAGCAAATCTGATGAACAGATCCCTCTAAAACAAGCAGTTGTTGGTAATTGTTTTCAACAGAGGTGATATAGAGGGAAGGAGCGGGATTGGGTTCATGTCCAGAACAGGACTGCCGTTCGCGATAAGCGTCGACTCTCCTTCGCAAGTTCTGGATAGAAGGCCAGTAAGAACGAGTGATATCCGAGCGCAATAGCCCCAGCCGACTTGAGAACGAAAAGACGATGTCATGGCTTTGAGGGAGCCACCACCATTTGGAACCATCGTCTGCGGGATTTTTGGGAGCATTTCGGATGACAGCGTAATGAGGAAACTTTTGAGTAAAAGGCTGCGGCCATAAAACTGGGTCGTCGTGACCAAAATGACAGTCAGATTGAAGTTGTATCTCTGCTTCATGCAAAGGAGGAGACAGAAGCCAAGAGGCGTTGGGAGTGTACAGGAAATAGTGGCCATCATCAACAACCTGTCCGTATTTGCCGTCGAAAAAACTGCGTTCGAGAGATCCTGCCCGCAAGTCAACAACGAATGAATTAAATATACAATAATGACACTCACTAGATGACTTGTGCAATATAATATCGGGGTTTCGCACCAGACCAGCAGGGCGAAGGTTATCCCAATCAATGGAACGAGGCATGATGGGAGGATACGGACGCGGGGGACAGAGACACAGATCAGTGTCGGGTTGGTGATGAACAGAGAGGGCTCGGAAGCAATGAGGATACGGATATGGAGGACAGAGACGCAGACCAGCGTCGGGTTGGCGATGAACAGAGAGGGATCGAAAGCAATGAGGATACAGACATGGAGGACAGAGATGCAGACCAGCGTCAGGTTGGTGATGAACAGAGAGGGCTCAAAAAGCAATGACGAAATGTCAATTTTGCTTGAGGCGAGGACAAAATGTCAACAACGCCTGGGAGAGTAACAAGTCGTTAAGCTCTCCAAAGAGATGTGGAAACATTGTTATCTGTTAAATAGATGAGTAGAACAGCAAGCAAGAGAAATAAGGACTTACTGGCTATGAGTTGGTGAGTCAGAGCGGAAGCAATCATGGGACCAAAATGGAACCAAATATCGACAAGTTCTCTGCTTCGTCTCACCACTCGTGCGTCTGACTTCTACCAGAGGCAATTGACGCATAGTCGGCCTCCGAGTGGAGTAGACCAACTGGTCACCACTCTCATAGCAGAATCAACAATAGTCACTGCTTCCGATGAAACTGCATATTGACAAGTTCCCCGCTTCGTCTCACCACTCATGCATCCAATTTCTACCAGAGGCAATCGACGCATAGTCGACCTCCAAGTGGAGTAGACCAGCTGGTCGCCACTCTCATAGCAGAATCGACAATAGTCACTGCTTCCGATAACATTGCTACACTCAAGACAACCCGAGCGGTAAGTCTCACATTAAAGCATTGAAGCTGATACTATTTCATCATATCAGTCATACCCCCTATAGGCCTAGTTAGCCTACACAGTCATGAAGTTATGTGTGGGCTAAGATGCCCTAGTACCCTGGTCACTGACCATATGCTTTGGTCAGACCACACTTCAACCTGGTCAGACCAGGA
>QLOY01002869.1:0-25719 GCA_003313965.1 Megacollybia marginata
CTGAAGGTTTGGTTCTGCCAAATTGCTGAACTGATTAACTGGACTATTGGTTCAGTCTGGAATTCGAAGGTCATAAGTCCTATTTCTGACCACTTTTGGGCATGCACTGTATCACTTAGACTTGTATTTGGTAGGCATCCATGATGATAACAGTAGACTTCTTATCATTCAGCTTAATCAGTACATCATTGGCTATATCCAGAAAGGGTAATATGCTCTGCTGAGCCTCTGCACCCATTAGATAGCCTGGCTGACATCAAAGACATCAAATTCAAATTGCCTGATGGTAGTAAAGACACTTCAACTCAGCTGATATCAACTTCTGGAAAGCAAGATTTCCAGTTCTTTCATAAGTAATACATTTGAACCTCTGCTACCTTGCCCAAACCTTGAACTGGACTTAGGTTCAGTTTGACTTCCTAAGCAAACCTTGAACTGGACTTGGATCCAGTTCTCAAAAGTTCAGGTTCAGTTCAGAACCAAACTACTTAAGTTCAAGTTGTAGTTTAAATGAAAAAAAACTACCAAGTTCAGTTCTAACCCAAAGCAGGAAATAAGCATTCTGTAATGGCTACAGAAGTGGCTGACTGGAAGTTGCTTGAGATCACAGAGATAGTAAAAGGAATGCAGTGCATGGTGCAGTGTGCATGCAGCAGCACAGAAGGCAATTGCCATGATGCATCTGTACCACACTGATGCTGCTAAGTGCCAGAATATGGCATGTGCTATTTATGCTGGTTGGCATGCACTCTTAGTTACCCTGGTGAGTTATATAAGCAATTATATAATCAGGCACTGTGCTATTTTACATTATAGATGTCTCAAGCTCTTGCAGGTGGTGATGACCATTTTGACTCCTTGCTGATGGCCATTCTGCATCTGAATGCATAATGTCCAGTATCATTGGACTTACCAAAATTGAAATAGTTCATATGTTTCCAAAGATGTATTCTTACCTATAGATAATGTATATAACTTGTTTGGAGTGATATGAGTCCATACAACTGTCTAAATTGCTCAAACCAGCTTGTTGCATTATTTTTGTCAGCAAATGTAGTCTTTTTTCATCTTTAATCCACTAGATTATGGTCATGAACCCAGTGCACCCAGGTACAGCATAAGGCTGCAGTGAACCTTGAGGTCTGGTTTGGGGTTCAGGGAAAATAGCTGAACCCACACCAAGCCAAACCACAGTTAGTCTAACAGTAGCAAGACAGGCAATATCAGAAGGCAACTTGATGCTAGAGCTGGTAGAAGAACAAGAAGACAAGTGTGGCTTATTTAGCTTCTGCATTGTCAGGTCTGCATCACAGACCCGTCTCCATCATTTGCCATTTCATCGTCCTGCGACTGCTCATCTGCAGCAGGCATGGGCTCATCAATGATGGGCCCATTCTTCATTTCATCCATCTGGTCCTGCCATGTGGCTAGATCCTGCATTGTTGTAGGGTCCACAGTGGGTGCCGTCATACCTTCCGCAGAAGGTGCATCAACAGGCTGTGTTCTGGATGGGCTCCCCGTGGATGAGTACATGGCCAATATATTGGTGGGGGGGTACACCCCATCACGCGTACCATCAGGGGTATCAAACAATGCATCTGCTGCATACTCTGCAGCAGACCACGACATATTGTCCCCACCCTCTGGATGTTTCAGAAACCACAACAATCGTTGTGGTCGAGGGTGAGGCAGGACTCATGTTGGATGAAAGGTCCTGAGCAGGAGATTACCCCATGCTTGACGGTCAGACGAGTTGGTCATCTGGTAGTTGGCATAATGCCTGAAGAATGGCTGAGCTTCGTCAGCCATGGCAGGGGTAAATCCAATGCCTGCCAGAAACACTGCAACCTCTGTTGGTGTGAGGTTAGCAACATTACCATCAAACTGACAGTAATCAAAGGACAGTGTGACCACAAGCTGGTCACAGGCAATATCTGCCTGGTGTTGCAAGGAGCTCCAAAAGGGCATGGATAAAGAGCTGCCTACGGATGCTCTCGTATGTGCCATCAGGTGCCACTCCTTCAGGTCAGAGATGGTAGATCAACCTGTTGGACCACAGGTCGATCAAGGAGACGTTGCCGTTTGTGACTCGAACAACAGGAAGTTGAGCCCAGGCACTTTGTGGGTAGCACAACATCCATTGCACTACAAAGTGATCTGGGTCAGTGTTGTTCCACTGATGCACCCACTGCTCGTCTACCTCTGCAGCCTGCCCTGTGGATGATCCACCCGCACAACAGGAGGGTGGCTCAGGGCCTCGTTGCACTTCTGACGATTGCTGATGACACCACACAGGGATAATAATCGTAGTTCTCTCTACTTCAAGAACTTGGGTGTGCGCTTCTCCTATTGGATGGCAGAGGCGCTGCCATTCGTTTGCTTGTGCCAGCAAACGAAGATACAGCTGCTGAGCAGCTGCATTCCCGTTGTTCGCATTCATGTAAACTTGGTGCACCTGCTCTCGCATAGAGAGCAGCGGGAAAGATGGAAACTGGGTGTTTCTGCATCAGTACGATGACACTTTCCAGCTCTCCCTTTAGGGAGAGCTAGGTCTCTGGTTGCGATAAACACCTTAGAACCCACCTTAATGTTGGGTTCTACGCTTTGGTGCTTATCTGCCTGTACTTTCTGGAACATGCATCGCGCAATGATTGCATCATACACATCATTGAGATTCTGTATGGCGGATTTGACAAACTCTCGAATCCCCTTATGTACTGTTCCATTGAACTGAATCTTTGGCAGTATACACAGCAATCGTGTATAATTCAGTTCAAACAGAGTGAATCCAGTTGTCTCGTTCATGATGGAATTAATGGCGAACTCCACAAATGGTGTTCGATCCACCCAGTCAGTCTGGTCCGCTAAAACGGCGGACCTGAAGATCTGACCCACAAAGCGATTCATTCGCTCTGTCACACCATCAGTTTGTGGATGAAATGCAGTGGACATGAGAAGTCTTGCACCAAGAATTCAGTGCACCTCTCTCCACCATTTCAAAGTAAACTTCGAATCTCTATCAGATACGATAGAGGATGGTAGTCCATGTAACCGGACTATCTCCCGAATATAGATGGATGACAGCTCGCTAGCCATTGTTGTTGTTCTGATCAGAATGAGGTTGGCATATAACTACCCACAGATAGTTATATCCTTTTGATTTGGGGAATGGATCAATAAAGTCCATTCCTATTGACTCCCATGGTTCAGTGGGTACTGGGAGTGAATGCAATTTACCATAGGGCTTATGGTAGTATGCCTTTGCCCTTTGACACTTTTCGCAAGTGTCGCAGAACACGACAGCGTCCCTTGTCATTTTTGGCCAGGCATAGCTGTAGGCCATTTGCAAATCCTATGGCCAGTACCCAAAAGACCATTTGCAAATTATATGGGCACCTTGATACAGAGGCATGGCACAGCTACGGCCAGTTATATGGCATCTCGGCACAATTTAAATATTCTAAATATAGTCAGACTCAATAATTAATGTTGAAATACTAATACAGCTAGCTATATATAAACATAGAACCCATATATATGCATTGAATAGGGGATTCTGGACAGTGTGGGATCAACCATGGCATATGTATGACCTGATTAGGCAAGTCCTATAAATACCAATATAGCTATATATAAACATGAGACCCATGTATATGCATTGAATAGGGGATTCTGGATAGTGTGAGATAGACAATGGCACATGACCTAATTAGGCAAGTTGTGACTATAAATACCACTATAGCTATAAATAGGACCCATGTATATGTATTGAATAGGGGATCCTGGACAGTGATATGACCTGATTAGGCAAGTTGTGACTATAAATACCACTATAGCTATATATAGACATGGGACCCATGTATATGCAGTGAATATGGGATACAGGACAGTGTGAGACAGACCATGGCATATGACCTGATTAGGCAAGTTGTGACTATAAATATCAATATATAGACATGGGACCCATTGAATATGGGATACGGGACACTGTGAGATAGACAATGGCATATGACCTGATTAGGCAAGTCATGACTGTGGGAACTTTTTGCTACCTTATATGAACAGATGCAGAATTTCAATGTGGTTGCAATGGTGATGTCCATTCAAAGCCATCAAGAGGACATGTCTACATTAGGCAACCTGTGACTGTGGGAACTTTTGACTTCCTTATATGGGCAGATGCAGAATTTCAATGTGGCATATTCATGAAGCTATCAAGGGAATATGTCCAGATTAGGCAAGTGGTGACTGTGGAAATTTTTGACTTCCTTATATGAGCAGGTGCAGAATTTCAATGTGGTTCTAATGGTGGTATTCATTTTGCTGTACATGCTCTTGTTCTTGCACAATTTGCATTTTATTTTTGAAAAGCCGGCAATGAAAATAAAAATAGACACATACAAGTTCTTAAAAGGCATGCATACACCCTTGCAGGTATGCATTCACTCTATATAGGTTTATATTCAATAGCTATGGGCCAGCATTCAATCCCTATGCCCTTGTATACTTGAATAGACTGGCCCTAATAGATTTTGAGTTCCAGTCAATACTAGCCTTTGCACATATATTGAATGCCGGTCAATAGATAGTAAATGTTGATCAATGGATAGTGAGTGAATCCCAGTCAATGATTTTGGATATATGTCAGTTTGTGGCCTAGGTCAACCTAGCATTCAGTCTGTACTTGGATGGGTGTTTCAACTTTATAGACCTCTGGCAGACCATCCAAGCCTTTGATGGCTTCAATATTCAATATTTGAGGTCTGCCATATTGGTACATTCACTGAGAATATTTATCAGCAGATCCATCAAGAAATGAAAAAGTGTGAAAATGGGTGCCCAGGTCAACCACTCAGGTATCAGATCTACCAGGCAGGTTGATCACACTTTTCATTTCTCAATAGATCCACTGATAGTAAATGCACTGATATAGTTGACCTCAAATCCAGAATACTGAAGCCATCAAAGGCTTGGATGGTCTGCCAGAGGTCTATAAAGTTGAAACACCCATCCAAGTACAGACTGAATGCTAGGTTGACCTAGGCCGCAAACTGACATATATCCAAAATCATTGACTGAGAATTCATAATCTATTAACTGGGATTCACTCACTATCCATTGATCAACATTTACTATCTACTGACCGGCATTCAATATATGTGCAAAGGCTAGTATTGACTGGAACTCAAAATCTATTAGGGCCAGTCTATTCAAGTATACAAGGGCATAGGGATTGAATGCTGGCCCATAGCTATTGAATATAAACCTATATAGAGTGAATGCATACCTGCAAGGGTGTATGCATGCCTTTTAAGAACTTGTATGTGTCTATTTTTATTTTCATTGCTGGCTTTTCAAAAATAAAATGCAAATTGTGCAAGAACAAGAGCATGTACAGCAAAATGAATACCACCATTAGAACCACATTGAAATTCTGCACCTGCTCATATAAGGAAGTCAAAAATTCCCACAGTCACCAGTTGCCTAATCTGGACATATTCCCTTGATAGTTTCATGAATATGCCACATTGAAATTCTGCATCTGCCCATATAAGGAAGTCAAAAGTTCCCACAGTCACAGGTTGCCCAATGTAGACATGTCCTCTTGATGGCTTTGAATGGACATTACCATTGCAACCACATTGAAATTCTGCATCTGTTCATATAAGGTAGCAAAAAGTTCCCATAGTCATGACTTGCCTAATCAGGTCATATGCCATTGTCTGTCTCACAGTGTCCCGTATCCCATATTTGTTGGACTATCCATACGTACACAAGGTCTTTTCTCATCAATGTTGACTTGTAGTTATTTCTTTACTCTTAGTCACGTGCATCTTCAGTTCTTTATCCGATACTGAAGACGGTTTGTGTTTCCTTCCTCTATTTCGTATTCCTTTCTCATAGTCACTAGCTGTATTGACACAGTATCAATCTGCTAGGTAATACAGTTCTTTATCCGATACTGAAGACACTGTATTGACACAGTATCAATCTGCTAGATAGGGCACAGTTACCTCTTTTGTACTGGTCCCCCTTTTGCTTCTTGTCGTTCTGCCAACAATATTCAATGCATATACATGGGTCCCATGTCTATATATAGCTATATTGATATTTATAGTCACAACTTGCCTAATCAGGTCATATGCCATGGTCTGTCTCACACTGTCCTGTATCCCATATTCACTGCATATACATGGGTCCCATGTCTATATATAGCTATAGTGGTATTTATAGTCACAACTTGCCTAATCAGGTCATATCACTGTCCAGGATCCCCTATTCAATACATATACATGGGTCCTATTTATAGCTATAGTGGTATTTATAGTCACAACTTGCCTAATTAGGTCATGTGCCATTGTCTATCTCACACTATCCAGAATCCCCTATTCAATGCATATACATGGGTCTCATGTTTATATATAGCTATATTGGTATTTATAGAACTTGCCTAATCAGGTCATATGCCATGGTTGATCCCACACTGTCCAGAATCCCCTATTCAATGCATATATATGGGTTCTATGTTTATATATAGCTGTATTAGTATTTCAACATTAATTATTGAGTCTGACTATATTTAGAATATTTAAATTGTGCCGAGATGCCATATAACTGGCTGTAGCTGTGCCATCAAGGTGCCCATATAATTTACAAATGGTTTTTTGGGTACTGGCCATAGGATTTGCAAAATCTTCTACAACCAGGGGTGTTTTGGCCACCAGAACCATTGACATACATAGTCGAGGTCCAAACTGTCCTACAATCTTGTGCGCTTGCTCGAGAATTGCACCTCTCACTGTTTTGGTCCCCATTTTCACGTTGGAGACACACAGCACACTCTCTCCCCCTCTATAGGAAGTCTCCTTCCTTCTCGAACATGGGGAATTCGGCCAGTCGCCGACTGACCTTGGAGAATAGAGGGTCCTCAGCATATCCTTGAGCCACTGCAGCCTGCAGTTCCTCATTATTTCCGAAAACCTCATTATGGAGGTTTTGTGTGTATGAATGTGATTTGTACACTGTTGGATCATCATCATCATCAGGAACCTGCTCTTGATTTTCAGGTTCCTCCTCTGGTACTACCTGGGGAACTGTTATCTCGGACAGTTCCCTCTCTGGTGTCTGGTCCTTCATTCCAGAGGCAATCTTGGCTGCTTCTAGGTCTCTGGCTTCTCATTTATTGAGCAGCCTCCTACTTCGTTGAGTGGTGAGTGTGCTCTCCACTTGCGCAGCATGCATTTCCACCTTCTTCGACTGGAGCTCCTCTACTCTCTCCAGAGAGAGATGATCCATTTCGTGGTCTAAGTGCACATCCGCACTCACATACCTATCCATTGGATGCACGTCAAACCATGTGTCACTCTTGTAGTACTGCGAGAGTGCATCTGCGACCTTATTCAGCCGTCTTTTGATGTACTGAATATTGTAATCAAATCACGATAGATACTCCATCCAACGCATCTGTCTTCCAGACAGATGCCTTTGAGTATCAAAGAACTCGAGCGCCTTGTGGTCCATTACCACATTGATCTTGTATCCCTGAAGTTTATCCTCCCACTTGCGTCGAGTTCTTCCTCAAAGAACTCAATGTATTCTTCATCCTCATCCCCTGCATCAACAGGGGACATGGCACACAACTGAACGAGCTCGTGTTCCTGTTGCTGACGCTCTTGTTCACCTTCCACGTTATGCTTGTGAGGACACTCACTAGCATAGTGAGGGCCCTTGCATGTGTAGCATTCAACCCCTGGTTGAATAGGGGGTTGAGCACTTGTTTGGCGAGTACTTGTGGGTCCTACTCCTTGACTAGAAGTAGCCGACTGTTGTGGGGCTGACGACTGACTGACACTTGCACAATTGCCACCCTGCGACGGGGTGGCCAATGTTCATGAGCTACTTGCCACTGGTTGTGATGCCAGGCAGCTTCCAGCTCTCATGGGTGCTGATGACGACTGTCACACCAGTCGAAAGCGCATGCAAGGTCGCAGTGTACTACTGCTCCCTACTGGTCGAGTACCAGTGAATACTGGTGCTCTAGGTTGCATGGTACTGCAAGAGGCAGTACTAAGTTTAGCTCATTCCTGAGCTTTCCATTCATAACGAAGTTTAATCAACTTTGTATCCTCAGCAATTCGAGCTGCTGCTATGATAGTAGTGGTATTTGATGTCTCCACAGTAACACCCTGCGAGAGGATCTTCTCATCAGACATGTCCTGAACGTATACCGGTCAGGTGGATAGATCATCCTGGATGCTAGTCAGGCTAGCGTCTGGTAGTAATCCTCGGTATTTGTTCGATACTGTGCAGTTTCAAAACACTCAGTCGTGTCTTGAATGGCAGTTTTGTGTATGAAGTAGTGATATAGCCCCATCACTACTTTGAGGAGGGTCCAATGTCATTTCCAATGATGTACTCCCTCCACATTGTCCTGTCCCCATCTACCTGCTTCACTGTGTGGATGGTAACAGAAATGCGAGACTTGAAGACTTTTGAGTCCCGGTCCTCCTAGACAGCTAATCCGTAGCCATCTGAACATGGCATACAGCCAGTCCTCAAACTTCTCAAGGTCTCATCCCCCAGACCAGCTGTCTGGATCCTTCACTTTGATGACCTGTAACTTAATGGACGAGTTGTCTGGAGTAATTGATTCTCCCAATTGTTCCTCAATCCATTGAGCGTACTTCTTTTTGACACTGTGGTTATAGTGTCATTGTCACTTCCTTGGATCCACATTGTATGGTGTTACCACCATCCTATTGCGGCGTGTTCGCTGAGGACCCACTGCCTCAGTGCTGATGGCACTCCCTTCGCTCTCATCACCATAGTACAGTTGTATAGCTGTACTCTCAGTATCACCCATTCCATCTGACCTGTCATCACCCCCGTCACCATCGTCTCCATTTGGAGGGGGTCCGTCTCCTCCTTCTCCACCTCCTCCACCTCCTCCATTCCTTCACGAAGGTGGTCTACCATGGCTTCCACCATGGTTACTGTACGGAGCCAAATGTGGCTTCTCTGGCTGGCAACAACCCTTATCATTACCGGATGGATGTGGTGGACCACTGTCAGGAGGTCCACCAGCATTTCCAGATGGATTCTGAATGTACATCCGTCGAGGGGCAAAATCACGATCCTCCTTGAAATCACCATATGCATACTTGAAAGTGGTCTCACTCTCATTCAGGGGTTCTCCAGATAGTGCAAGGATGGCTGACTGGTGTTGCCAGTAAGTCTTTACTTGTGCTAGCTGTTCTGGAGGCCACACATCGTAGGGGTACCCATCGGGACTCAACCAGCATACCCCTTGACTCACAATGTGCGTATGACCTTGAGTATTAAGGTCATTGTTCTGCTGGCGCTGCAGGTGGACCCTTTCTTCATCTGTGTCCCCAATGTACAGCCCCACTACCCTCCTTTCACCACCAGTAACCGCTGGTGGTGTTAGTGGCCGAGTACGATAATCCTCCATCGTTTTGGTAGGATTATTGTGAAACCATTGTGTGATGTGTGCATCCTGGCTGGTGTCTTGCACTCAGTCTGCCTCACGTTGGCCTTGTGCAGAGGTACCCACATGTGTGAATCGATTTCGATTCACAGGTATCCCTGCAAATGGGGCAGTTGCTACAGGAGTACGCTGTACCGGCATACTCCCTCTTGCTGCCTGATTCCTCTGAAGGACTTTGTCGTGTTGTTGAGCAAGCAACTCGAGTAGCTCCTTCCGGTCCTCTTTAGGAATGTGCAACATTGCTTCAATCCATTGCTGGGTGACCTCCTTGAGGTGTTCTGGGGTATCCTCCATGGGGGATACCCTTCCTGATGCTGCCTGGGGAGACGCTCGCTTCTTCCCTTTGCTGGCAGCTTTTTGCTTAGCTTGCTCGAGTGCAATCTGATGCTGTCTCGCTTCCTCCTCGAGATGTTGAATCCGCAATGCAGACTCATGTTGTTCTTGCTTTGCTTGCTCTATTGCTTCAGCCAACGCATTTCATTGAGTTGACTCATCAACTCAGCCTTGTTGTCCCACAACGTGTTGTACACTTGTGCATACTCCAAACCCCAGAGTACCCATCAGTGTGAAAACGTGCAGTGCGGCACCGAAGTTCAGTGCCACTTGTCTTGGCGGGCTCTCTGGTGCCCTTATCATTCTTGGTAACAAGAATGGGCGAGGTGCACTTCCTTGCGTCCTTTGACTCATATTGGACCTTGCCTCATCTACACTTTGTGCAGGTGAACCACACTCCCAACTACCGGCCTCTGGTGATCTCACGGGCAGCACAGTGAACCTGCCTCTGTCTGCATTTCGGAAATTTTCACTTGCTGGAGAGGGATTGCAATCGCCCTCCCTCTCATCTTTGTCTTCCATACGCTTCTTGACCACTGACTGTTTGCCAGTGGTCTTTTGGTTGCCGTCGGTATCTTGGGCACTACTGTTAGTAGTGCCCTCCTGCTGTAGTGCCTGACTGTGTGTCTTTTTTGCTGTAGTTGTCATGGTAGCCATTTGACAACTCTTGAATTTTCTGGGTTGTTAGCATATTGGTTTCCACCAATATATAGACTCTAATTACGAGGTTTAAAAAAATGTAACTTACTGCTCGTCCAATAAACCAGACCAACTATATATTGGTAGTTTAAGGTAAGTTAAATATTATGTAAGGGAGGCACGGGTATTTATACGCTGCACCTATGTACATATTAAGACAAGATAGTTACACAATGTGATGGCCTGGCCACATGTTATATAATGATGGTATTGATGTACCCACTGCAGGCACCGATCCACAGGCATTGATACTATATTAATTGTATCAATGGCATCAGATGGGCTGGTAGAAAGTGTATCAAAAATCTACTATGGTGGGTTTACCAATTACTGTATCATTTCAATCAAGTGTTCAGCAAAGTGTAGGCTACTCAATTTAGTAGCCTTGGCACTATCTGTAAACAATAGTAAACAGCCTGGTCACTGTTGCAAAGGGCCTCATCACTGTTTGTTTTCTGAGGAGACAAACAGTGAGCACAATACTTTTAGATTTCACAAATTAAAAAGGGCAGCAAGGGGGATTGAACCCATGCTGATGTAATCCAAAGTCTGCCAACTTACTAGCTGCTATGTCATTCCTTCATTGCATTTCTGATATAGGGAACAGCCCAAATTAGAGATGCAATTGAGGTTTGTAGAGTTTAAATTTGACAACTGTCTCCTTCCAGGCAGTAGATGGTAAGCTGATATTCTTAGCAAATTGTCTGCTTGATTATGATACTGGGATTGCTACAGAAAGTACTCAGATGCTTTATGAAGTAGTCACTACATAATAAAGGGAAATAATGAATGTGGACATGCATTATAAAGCTAAGTAAACTAGATGAATGCCTAGTGGTCAAAATATAATATAGATATAGTAATGCTTCACATCAGGAAACCCGCTATTTACTTCTTTGGCTTGTAAAAGCCAAAAAAGCCGACAAGTTACGCAAAAAGATTGAAAAGTTTACAAGTTGGGAACCCAGGTATTTTTACGAAACAAGTTGCGATACGGTAATTCAGCAAAAGCAAAAAAAGTTCAAAAAGCTAACAAGCAATAAAAGTCTCAAGGGCTACTGCTGCACAAGTTGGCATGGTTCAGATCAAGGCGCAATATGTCAACTCCATCATGGCCATCATCTGAGTTGACAGACTCTGCCAGGGAGATGGAATAGCCATAACAAGCTAGTTTAGTCCCCCATTTTGCGTTGTCCCATCCCAGGATGTTCTGCATGTACTCCGAGGTAGTTGCACCATGGTGTTTACGATCAAAGGGCATAGGTGCGACAAACTCTCCAGTTTTCTTGTAGGCACAAAAAACACGTTCATACTACAGCATAGTTAGACCAAATCCATATAGGGAGTACTAGATGCTTACTGCTGCCATTGTCAATGCTAAAAGACCAGTCGGATACCCATAATTTCTAACTGAATCCTTCATTGCAGGGAGATACTTTGTTATTGTGGATTTGATTAGGTCGGACTCAAGAAAACCGGATGATTTCTTGAAACATAGTGTCAGTCACTGGCAGCAAACAAGAGGTGGATAAGAAAGCATACCACATAGTTGTCATCACCCTTTTTGACGCCCTGTGGTGTCGGGTTTGCAAAGAAAACCTCACCACCTTTGGCAGTAGTACACCAACGTGCCCAACTCCTCATCATTTTGTTGTCCATAAACTTCTTCTCAGCCAAAATTCTTGCAGTTTGTCATGGCATTCAGTCCCCAGCTTTGAACGCCTCTCGTTTATCCTTTCGTAAATCTAGGCCTGGGATAGTTAGCTAAGACCAACTAATGAAAAGAGGTACAAACAGTGTTGCAGAATATGTCACCTTCCCTGGGTATATAATCAACATCAGGGAAGACTTTCTTGAATATGTCCTGTGTTTTCCTGAGCAAAGGAAGGGTGAAGTTGTCTTCTGAAAGTTCCGTGTGAGTGAAGTCCCTGTGAGATTTACTGAACTCTTTGAAGGGTTCATGAGAGGCATAAAATGCGTGATGCATTGTTCCAAGAAAATGCTCCAACATTCACCACGAAAAAAACCAGGTAGGTCCTTGATAGTCTTTACATTGGCGAGAGAAGAGACTTGCGGGTCCATCGGCCCAGATGCGCTGGATGTGACTGTGACAGTGCTCCCGTTACTTTGGCTTCGTTTACTGGCATTGCTGGCTGTGGATCTTGGGGCTGTATTAGCAGCAGCAACAGCTCTTTTTTTGCCTTTGGACTTTGGTTTGACAACCTGTATGTTAGACTCTTCGCTGGACAAGTCATTCATTACGACCAACTGATTTTTGATCAGATATGAGATAACAAGGGAGCTATTGGACACATACATTATTGAGCGGACTTTGGTCTTGTTGGTCTCGAGACAGATCGAAGGGTGGAGGGTTTGTTATTTGGCCTTTTCTGGGGTAGTTCAGTCTGGTCGAGATGGCATCCTGATCAGTAAGTCCACCAATCACAGTTGAACTATGAGTGGCTGCTTCAGGGACACTTGCAGATTTCTTCCATCCTGCTCTGAGACCCGATGCTTGAGGTAGGCTATTAATTTGCGGTTAGTAAGCTGAGCTACTGAGTTATCAAAGACTTATGCTTTGCTAGCTTGCAATTTCTTTTTCTTATCTTCCACAGCAGTACAAGAGCCTGTCTTTCCTGGCTTTTTGACCTGATTGAGACGTCAGTCCTTTCTAATCTGTTAAGTCTGAGATACTAACTGGACTAGTGGTCTCCATCTTTTCAGACATTACTGAACTTGTGTTGTCCTTGTCCTTATCCTCATCATCTGTGACCACATCAATCTCTTCAGTGTATGAATTGATATCGGCAATTGCTGGGTAGTGCCTTACAACCAGGCACCTGTAATTGGCTTCGTTTTCCTTGGCTGCCAATTGCATTTCTGCAAAGTGAGTTTCGTGTTCCTCTTTTTCTGCAGCTTTTTTTGCTGTGGCCTCTGCCTTTCTCTTTTTTTCTGCAGCAATCTCACCAGGAGCCTGGCGAGGTTTTTTGGTGGCATTAGCCTGAGCTTGCTTTGGATGGCCAGATCGACATAGAGTGGCAAGAGGCAGATCGGCCTTTGTTTTCTTTGCAGGTATGTCTTGGTCGCTGTCAGGCTCTACAGGGCGCTTCACAGCAGCATGTTGTTTTGGCTGACAATCTGCAGGATCAATTGTGGGAGATCTTTCTCAGATTGCTTTTGAAGATCTAGTTTTCAAGGCTTTGGGGGCTTTAGGCATTGTGGCCAAGATATTGATGAGTGGCAATTGAAGCAAACCTGAAGAAAGTAGGTCCATGTTTATTTGTTTTTTGATGCAGGGCTAATTGCTGTCAAAACAGCGGACTTAGTAATTGTTATATCCCTACTACCAATTTCATGTCGTTTCTGTGTCAATTCCCTCGCTGCTACAAAGTTTGTAGGTCCAGCAGTGGTCTAACTCAGCATATCAATTCACAGCATCGTGCTATCACGCCAACTGGAGATGAGGACAAGGCATCTGCAAATTACAGAATTTTCAGTCATGCAGTATTAAATGGTATGTTACGCAGCACGCTATCATTTTTCCCTAGTTATAACAATTTTTTTTTGCTTTAGCCTCAATTTGTGATAAGAATGGGGACCCCATTGAGCTGTTCATCAAAGCACCACCACTTGAGCTGCTTGATGCGATACCTGGGAACCCATTCCATCCTTTTCATGACCGGCTTGAGTTCGAATGGGCTGACTATCACTTTTCACAACTTCAGTCTTCCCAGGCTGAAATCAGTCAAGGACTTGATCTCTGGCTTGCAGAAATGCTTCACTCAGGAAGAGACCACCTTCTGTGGAAAACAGCAAAGGATTTGTATGACACAATTGATACCATTCAGCAGGGTGATGCACCATGGCACACGGCTCAATTCAAATACAATGGTGCAAAGCCAGCTAATGCGCCAAAATGGATGGATGAGACTTACGAGCTTTGTCTACGAGATGCTCGACATGTTCTTTTGGAGCAGTTAGCCTGTCCAGACTTCGATGGGCATTTTGCTTATACTCCGTATCATCAATTCAATCCTGAGGGGGACCGCGTTTGGTCTAATCTTATGTCAGGAGATTGGGCATGGTCGGAAGCGGTTTGTTATGTGTTTATTCCTCTCACTTGTTAGCTAATGACAGTATTTAGGATGAAATAGCAAAGGACAAAACAACACATGGAGCGATGTTAGTTGGAACAGTTAGTGGCAGTGACAAGACAATGGTCTCAGTGATGACTGGACATCAAGAATACCATCCTGTATATCTTGGACTGGCGATATCTCGAACTCAATGTGTCGTGCTCGCGAAAACAGTGGCATTCTTCCTGTTGCCATACTCCCAATTCCTAAAGGTAAGAATGATCCGTTCTAAGAGTACATTGTTAACAACCTACAGCTAGTCAAAAGGAACGCAAATCAACAGAATACCAAACCTTTGCCCGACAACTTTATCATGGTTGCCTGGCCCGGATCTTTGCACCACTCAAGCCCTCTATGACAGTACCTGAGGTTGTTCGATGCCCTGATGGGCACTTTCGCAGAGCAATCTTCTCGTTAGGGCCTCATATTGCTGACTATCCCAAACAAGTATGGCTGAGTGCAATCGTACAAAACCGGTGCCCAAAGTTCTTTTCCATGCTTATACTGCTACATTAACACTCATTGCATGATTATACAGGTGTTGGGCTCAGCCACATCAACTTGACGATCTATCTGCAGCATTGCGGACCCATGAAATGACTGACTACATTATCAAACACTTTGACCCGGGTATTGCATGGGATGATTGGGGTGTTCGATGTGATGTTGTTGTACGTCTCAGTCAGTGGCGTTTGTTTGACATTACTAATAAGCTATTAGCCTTACACTCATGGTTTTCCCCTTGCAGATATACACAAGTTACTAACCCCCGACATTCTTCATCAGCTCATCAAAGGCATGTTCAAAGATCACCTTGTGACTTGGGTGCAAGATTATCTCATAAAAGAGCACGGAGAATCTCTTGCACTCAGTATCATCCAGGATATCGACAGGTGGTAAGTAGTGAGAGTGATCTTATGGACCTTACTAAAGTTACCGACAGCATCTCTGCTGTACCACCCTATCCTGGCCTTCAATGCTTCCCTGATGGATGAGACTTCACCCAATGGACTGGTGATGATTCCAAAGCACTTATGAAAGTGAGAACTATGGTAGCTGTTGTGTCTCTCAGTTTAACGATGGTTCTTGTTTTCTAGGTATATCTCTCTGCAATTGATGGACATGTGCCTCTGAAGATGGTGCAGTGTATATCCATGTTCATTGACTGTTGCTATCTCATCCGCTGCAATGCCATTACAGCACATGACATTGAATCCCTAGAAAAGCGCATCAGTGAATTCCACAAACTTCGTCAAGTTTTTATCGAGGTTGGTGTCAGGGTCTCGACAGAAGCTCTCCCTCACCAACATGCTCTCTATCATTATCCTGCTGGAATTGAGCTTTTTGGGTCTCTAAATGATTTATGTTCATTGATCACAGAGACTAAACATATTGTATCTGTCAAGGAGCCCTGGTGGCGTTCTAACCGATATAAAGCTCTTCCACAAATGCTACAAACCATCAATCGCCTTGACAAGCTGGCAGCTTTGCACCGTGTTTTTCGTCGATGTGGCATGTTGGTCAGAACAACATCAACTTATGTTGCTGCTTGCCTTGATGGAAATGCTCCACCAATTCTTCCCTATGCTGGCGCAGATGAGGAAATTGAAGTGCCGGATTCAGATGAGGAGGATATTGGTCCAGTCGCAGGGGGTATTACTCAGTCATCAATCAGACTCAGTAATATACTCTGCCTATGCAAGCCAGCAAAGTCCATCAGACTTCTTCAGACTTTCCAATGAAGGTCGCTGTACTTCGCTGAGGTACACCGAAGTCCTCTGGACTTTGGCAGTTAGGTTAGGTTAGGTGGTTAGGATGGTTAGGATGCCATGAAGCGGCAGTTAGCAGGTTAGGGTTGGTTAGAGTTGGTTAGAGTTGGGTCAGTATATTATATTTGAGGCTGCAAATGCGGCCGACTACAATTTGAATTAATTGAACTGCAGTGGAGTTCACTAGACTTCAACAGAGCTCGACAAACTACAGTGAACTCCAATCTGAATCTTTGCCAGGCCTCTACTCTCAAATTGAGTTATATACCCTGCCCCAGCAAGTTTGGTGCCATACTTCGGTGTACATTGCTGTACACCAGTGTACGTCACACTACAATGAGGGTCACCATACTATGTTGTATGTCACTGTACTATGTAGGACCATTGATTTATATGAATGGGCATACAATGGAGTCTGGTGTACTACACTGTACTCCAGCAGAGTCCGGAACTTTTTTTATCAATTTTTGATGAATTTGAGAGTAGAGAACTGGCAAAGATTTAGATTGGAGTTCACTGTAGTCCATCAAACTCTGTTGAAGTCTAGTGAACTCCACTGCAGTTCACTTAATTCAAATTGTAGTTGGCCACATTTGCAGCCTCAAATATAATATACTGACCCAACTCTAACCAACCCTAACCTGCTAACCACTGCTTCACGGCATCCTAACCATCCTAACCACCTAACCTAACCTAACCTAACCTAACTGCTGAAGTCCAGAGGACTTCAGCGTCCTTCAGTGTACCTCAGCGAAGTACAGCGACCTTCATTGGAAAGTCCGAAGAAGTCTGATGGACTTTGCCGGCTTGCATAGGTGGAGTATATTACTGCTCAAATTCAACAAAAATCTATAGAAAAAGTTCCGGACTCTGCTGGAGTACAGTGTAGTACACCAGACTCCATTGTATGCCCATTCATATAAATCAATGCTTTCTATGGTCCTACATAGTACAGTGACATACAACATAGTATGGTGACCCTCATTGTAGTGTGATGTACGCTGGTGTACAACAATGTACACTGAAGTATGCCGCCGAACTTGCTGGGGTGGGGTATATAACTCATCAGACTGGCTTCCAAGCAAGGTGTGTTCATTCATTCTCTATATTTTGCAATGTCTGATGGCCTTTCTGGCCTCCAGATACCCCTCCTCTCTTGATGCTCTTTCTGCTCATGTCAAAGAACCCAGGTTTCCATATGCTCTACGTGCTTTCATATTTTCCTTGCGACATCCAAACTCTGATGTTCCTCCAACAATTCACCAATGTCCTGAGTTTTATGGCTATATTCGGGTCTTTCATTCTGCCACTGCTCGCTTCTATGCCCCTAGCGATCTTTGTGGCACTGGTGGAATGCATCATGAGCGAATTAGAGCGAATCCTAAGTGGTCAGACGGACCCTGCTATGACACTGTATTCATATCAATGGACAAGTCCTCTAAAGGAATGGAGGGCCTAATGGTGGCTCAGATCCGCCTTTTTTTCTCTTTCCTTGAGCCCAAGACATGCACTGAATACTCTTGTGCATTGGTCTGCTGGTTTCCATGCACTGATATTCATCCTGATGAATCAACCGAAATGTGGGTTGTCGAGCCAGAGCAGCTGCCTGGGGATCGTTCAGGCTACCCTGTGCAGGTCATTAACCTGAATACTGTTATGCATGGCACTCACTTGCTGCCCCGCTTTGGATCTGGTTTTCTTCCTGAGAACTTCAGCTATGTCGACACATTGAACGCCTTCGTTTTGTATTACATAAATCCATATATTGACCATCATACTCATGAAGTAATTAGAGAGTCATAATATACAGTACTGCTTTTAAAGCCTACTCACCGTATAGTTACCAGACATGTGACGTGTTTGAATTTTGACGTCTCCACTAATATGCAGAAATGGAACCCATCCAGAGCTACTGCTTTGGTTGCTTCAGTCCCCTCACTCTTACCTACACATATCTCAAGATGTGTGGCTGAGGCACTTATGCCTCGACAGTGGAAACTTCACTTGGGCCTCAAAGCACGTTACATGAAAAACCAGTTGTGCATTGAGTTTAAGGTGCTCTTTGTTTTTGTTGGTTCAGTCCCCTCACTTACTTGCTACAGATGTCTCAAGACATGTGGCTAAGGCACCAATGCCTCCACAGCAAAAACTTTGCTTGGGCCTTGAAGCACGTTACACAAAAAACCAGAATCATTGGACTCATGCGTCAACTTTTGAGGTGCTCTTCCATGCTGATCTTCTCCATGACCTACAATGCCTTGAACGACTCATCCCGCCACAAACGTTCTGCAACTGGAGCCCAACAAGCTCACTACCGTAAGAAGCAAAAGTTCAAGCTCAGTCATCAACCTGCAAACATCAAGCTTGGACCTAAATGTGTCCACATCATCCATGTTCATGGTGGTAACCTCAAATACAGGGCTCTATGCCTCAACAGCAGAAACTTTGCTTGGGCCTCAGAGCACGTTACACAAAAAACCAGAACCATTGGAGTCGTACGTACATCAAGTTTTAAGGTGCTCTTCCATGCTGATTCTCTGTAAGACCTACAATGCCACAAACAACGAACGCACGAACACTCTCATGAAGAGTGCCATCATTCAGGTCAATGCCACACCTTTCCGTCAATGGTATGAATCACATGTGAGTACTATCATTCAGCTGGATCAGTGCTCTGAAACATATAACAGTATGCACAACCTGTGTTGGAGGCTAAAATCAATCATCTCCTCGAGACCCAGTTTGCAGCAGGTTGCTTTATGTTATCATCTCAAGTCAGCCAGGACAGTCTGACAGACGAAGTCCCCAATTTTGTAGAGACAGTTGTGGATATCATGGTCTGGTACAAAGGGATCGTGGAGGAAGGTCTGGGATGGGTTGTTGAGATAGCCATGGCTGACTACAAGAAGGGTAAGTTCAATTAAGGGGGAATCAGTCCTGTAACTCACCTCGCAGTCAGCCTAGATACAATTCTGATGTCTCTAATGTTGTAACAGGTATAGTTGGTAATAATGACATTGAAATATACTGGGTAAATACTTAGATATGGTACTAGTAGACTTCCTGACTTTTCTGACTTTCCGACTTCCTGACTTTCCGACTTTTCTGACTTTTCTGACTTTCCAACTTGGGGGAAAAGGTGCCTCAAATCAGCACAACAGCTTTTAACACTTGTCAACTTGTTGACTTGTGGCAAGCCAAAAAAGCCAAAAAAGTCGACAAGTAAATCAACCCTTTGCTGATGCAGGGTCAGAGGTCTTTTAAAGAAATATAATCAAGGGCATATGATCAATACCTCACCATTTAGACTTTGCCATTCATTGGCCAAATCCTGATCAGCATATTTTCCAATAAACTCTTTCAATTCTTGGTCTGATGTTATTCCATGATTTTTGAGAATCTCTTCCATGGTATCCAACCATTGAGGAAGTTCTTGAATTTGATCCTCCCTATTTCCTTTAAAACTAAGGGCATCCCTAGTTCCAGGAGGGGGCAAATCTTCATGCTTTTTAGGCATGATGAGTATTTGAATAGGTGAAACAGATTTTAACAGAACAATTATTTGTATCAGTAGGAGTTGGTGGACTAGATAGATGTTAGGTGCCATGCAAGGAACTGGGTGGCACATCCACAAACACTATATATAAGTGATGCACTTCTGCACATTGGGTGCCCAAACTCTGGTCTGAATGACTAATCCAGAGCCTCGGAATAGGCCCAAGACCTTAGGGGCCTTAAGGAAGGACTGGAAGCATAGCACACAGGATGATTTCAAGTCTGACTACTACTGAACTGAGAGGAACTATTTATACTACTACTGGAATAACTCCAGAGGCTTACATAAGGGTCATGGGGCCTATGCGGAGTAAATACGGAACAATAGAAGACATACACAAGGTAGTAATATCAGTAAGCAGTATCAGATAACAAGGGTAAATAGAAATGATAAAAGATGATCCAGATACATCCCCTGATGTTCCCAAGTGGTTCGAAATAGATTCCGATCGGACCAGAGTCAGATCTGATTGGATCCAGACTGGACCAAGGTAATCCTGAAGCAGAAGCTCGGAAAACTTTGGAAAACTCGGAGGCTGCAAGGGATTGGCATGGCACATAACAATAGATCAATAATGAGGAAAGTAAAATAGAAATCGAGTCTGAGAGAAACCAGATAAAAATTCAAAAGAAAAAGGAAATGGAGTGAGAGATAGAGATTCAAAAAGTATTGGACTACTCTCTCTCAAATAGAAAAGCCTCACTGGGGCAGCCAGATGACAAGGAATGCACTCAAAAGCGAAGCTAGAGTGCAGGGCTAGTTGATGACTAATCAATGAACAACCCAACAGAGAGCACTGTGAGAAGAACACCAATATGAATAGACACACTACTACCACTTTAATGTTCCAAAGGTGTGAGACTTGGGAAAGAGGTTTGTGAGGTTTCTAGAACTCATGTGAATGCATGAGATAACACTTGTATTTGATTTCTAGGATAACAATAGCTCGTGGTTCTATCAATTGGTTTGAAAGCTTGTGCACTTTCTAGAAGTGGGTGTGGATGGGAGACTCAATCAATATCACAACAGGTCAAGCTTTAGTATAACAATTCAGTTCAACTTCAATCAAGTTCAACCAATGACAGTTCAACAATGTATCACAAAATCAAACACAAATCAAGTTGCAACTCAAAGGACAAATCCTGAGCAAGCAAATCTTGAATTGCATGAAGTCTAATACAGTCATTGATTGCTGATGGATTACTCCTATGACACCCAGATCAGGCAAACAACTTGAACTTTACTACCCTAACCAGCTGTCCTTTTATACCCTTGCCAAGCATGCTCAAAATAGGTAAAACCCTTCCAAGACCATCAGTCATCCTTGGCTTCTGATGGAACATTCTTGTTCCTAAGCTGATCCCTGCTTATCAATGTTCCTGGTTTCTAGATCAATCATTGCTCCCTATCAGCTCTCTTCTAGATTTCCTTCAAGCTTGATGTCCTACTTTGTTGAGATATGTACTTGCTGATGTTGAAAGATGCTGGTCCTGGTTGTTTTATGAAAAACCATGCTAATCCTCTACAGTGGGTAAAGGAATCTTTGGTCAATCAGCTCTAGACTTTTGGAGCGATCACATTCTAGGCTTTCGATCACTAAAACTACAATCAGCCTTGGAGTGATCTCTTTCTAGAATAGCCTAGACTTGGGTGGCATGTGCCCCTTTTTACTTGTCTGGGTCAAACTGCCCTCAAGAAGGTTACCCATTTGAGTCCCCACTAGTCAGGTCATGTATAACCACAAGTATCTTTGTAACAAGCACCATAGTAGTTACATGTTGATTCATAGGAAGGAATACTTGTCTGATGCCTAAGTACTAGAACTGCTCTTGCATGTACTACTTCTAGAGCTAAGTCGAATCATTAGTTGGCTGTATCTGTCTTGGTAGCTAACCACAACTCTGCTTATGTTTTCTAGATCTCTCTCTAGCTGATAGCCTTAACTCGAGTGTAGGCTATAGCAAGTCCAATACTAGTCATACATAATTAAACTTAGACTAATGTAGGATGCAAAAAGGCCTGTTTCTAGAACTAGCCAAAAACTGGGTGTATCATCATGTTGCCACCAAAGGTTGGCCATTTCAGCCCCTGGTTTGTCAGAGTTGACTGGTTTGGTTCACTACATCATAAGCAAGGTTACTGTATCATTTTGATCAAGTGTTCAGTAATAACAAGCACATCTGAACTGAATGAATTTGATATGTGTAACATGCAACACTAGGCTTTTGATCAGGTTTAAATGATGCATTTATACAAGTCTAATTGTGTGAGTTCCTCCACTCATATAACCTCCTCCTCATGGACTCTCTACCTCTCAGGTCGTAAATGAGATTCATGCGCACCTAGCAATCCTACCTAAATGGTTGGAAAGGAATCACTAGTTTGGAGTGAGTCATCATCAGAGGTCACGAAACACAAATCTAACCTCTATTTCGTTTTACTGCTATACCCAGTAACTGCAACTGGCAAGGCGGTGAGATGAAAGAAAGGGGCTCTTGTCTCTTTCTTGCTTACTCACTTGCAGCCTTGCCAGGTTGGTAAAACTCGTTGATATGACCAATTTTGGGCTAAGGCTATAAATTGATCTTTCAATACTCTACACTAGTATAAGCTTAATGATAAGAAATATCTAGAAATTGATAATAATCACAATAGCTTATGCTTGAGTTATGGCTATATGCTAGAGTGTTATCTATAGAGTCTCATATCATCAGAGTCTGGGTTAGCTATCGCTTGAGATAAGGTTAAACTCTTGAATCAGCTTATATCTAGAAGTAAAAGTTGAAAGGCATTGATATAGAATGACTCTTTAAGGCTATCATATCAAACATGGCTATAATATTGAAGTCTAGTGGTTATAACTTGGTTTATATGCATAAACAGGTTGAAAGATTGAATGGAAGGATAATGCCAACCTTGGAGAGGTTAGGATGGACCAGGAATCGAGTTTTGACAGACCCTGACAATGTCTAGGGCTGCCAGGCACCTAGATCAAAGGGATTCCAGAAAGATCTAGACAAAGTGATCAGTCTAGAAAGTGATCAAAATGATCACTGTTGTACTTGATCACTCCAAAGATCTAGAACTTGATCGCTCCAAAGATCTAGAGCTGATTGATAGGGAAACCAATTGATGGTCACATATGGTCAATTATCTTCAACAATATTCAAGGAACAGCTAGTAAGAGTAGGGAGAGCTTCAAGGGAGATCTGGAAAGAAACAGATAGGAGGAAAGATGGTCTAGGCATTGATAAAGACGACTGATGGTCTTGGCTCGGGTTCCTAGTGTCCAAATCAAGTAATCGGAGGTCTTGGAAGGTACCTAGTCTTTGAGAAGTCTTGGCATATGTATAAAAGGACAGGATTGTAGTGGTAGATTCTCAAGTTGTTGCTCCACCAGGAGTCTTAAGACACTCTCTATAGACAAGCAGTGTGGGTAGCATACTTCTTAGCCATTCTTGATTGATTATCTCGGGTTTTAGTCCCTTGAGTTGCAATTGAATGTGTTTATCTTTGTGATATATTGTTGATCTTGTTGATTTGACTTGATATTGGAAATTTGAACATATTGCTGTAACTTTTGACTTGCTATTCAAGTTTGGTGCATTGTGCACTTCACAGAATCTTGAAACATCACTATAAACATACACCCTTGGTGTCTAAACCCCTTGGTCAATAGAAAGGCTACACTTTGCATTTCTGGAAATCAATACAGGTGTTGGATATAGAAGGAAACCTTGCAGGTCTCTTTTCTGGAGTCTCACAACCTTGGAACTCATAGTGGTAGTGGTTGTCCTTATCTAGAAGTGTCTGCTCTGTGTGTGTTGTCTCTCAGACACTTTCTATAAGTGTATCAGCTAGCCCCAACCTTAGTATCTAGTATAGTCTATTACTAAGTTTGTTCCTTTCATCGTCTCTTTCCCGCTTAGTACTCACTCGCAGCCTTGTCAGAATCTCTCAATTTCTTGTTAAAATCATAAACATCTATATCTCATCTATATCTCGTCTGTCTAATGTCTGATGAACAAACTTTGCAAGAAACATCACAAAGTGTGCAAAGAGGAGCTTCAGACAATGAATGAGATGAAGAAACCTCCTACAACAAAAGAGCTCAAAGGCATTGTCGATGACTACCAACAATCAACCATCACCAAATTCGAAGCCACACAAAAACTTGTCCTTACCTTGCATGACGCAGAACAAGAGTTTAACAGAGACTCACCTTTCCCTGAAGATATACTCAAACCATACTTTGATCAAATTGAGCAACATGAAAGGAGTGTTCTTGAAGCTTCCAATAAGGGTAAAAGGATTGCTGGAACACAAGAGAAAGAGAGCCACACAGTCAAGGATCAAACATCTAAACCTGGACAAAGTGGAGAAGAGTCAGATTCAGACAATGAAGATAGTGCCAACGAAGAACCAAGTGGTGGAGCAAAGCCTGAAACCAAGTCTAGCTATCCTTGGGAAACATCAGGATTTATTCACAGCACAATACTCACTGAAATGCATATCAGAGTCAATCAGGACCTCAAACTCTTCACCCAGGATGTTTCAGTCACTCGTCAAAGTCTACTCAACACCTTGGGGTGCCTGCCATTCCCATACTCTGAATGGACAAACATCCTTAAAGGATGGGCAGTCAATCTTGATGTGGTATACAGCGAAGCATACTCTGTCACAGTTGATGACCATGACATTTGCAATTTCAGAAGGGATATCACTCAAAGTGGGTAAACCCAAGCAATTGAGCAAAATCGTCACACACGGAGAATGGGCTGTCACATGGGCAGCCTATGCCCGAGCCATGTTGTTCATCTTCCCATATCGCCAGGGAGATCTCAGCTCAATGAATACCAAATTCACATCACAAACCTTTTTGGAAGCCAGCATGTCTCAGTTCACCACAGAGTCCTTAACTACAACCGAGCAGTACAAATCTTCATTGGACAACAAAGATCAGTACTGTTTACCAAAGTCAACAAATACTCTCACCTCAAGTATGCTCATATCGACAGCACTGGAGTGGCAGTTATGTCCACCTCTTCAGGACACGAGTATGCTGGTGGTCCTTCATGCAGAGCAAAAACCACAAAACGCAGAGGAAAAGAGATATGTTGAAACTACAATGCTGGGAAATGCAGGTTCACCAAAGAGCAATGCAAATATGCTCACCTGTGTGGGGAATGCGGAGCCAATGGCCATGTCCAAGACAGCTGTCCAAACAAAGGCAAACACAATGCTTGAGCTTCCTGCTAGGCACTTGTTGTGTCTGGAGTGGAAGTGTTACGAACAGAATTTATCCATTAGTTTCATTTTCATTTCATTTTCATTTCATTTTCATTTCCTTTTCATTTGTATTCATTTTCCATCTTATTTCCACTATATCTCGGCTTATTCCTATCTCCTATCTTCTATTTCCACATTGTCTCCATTTGGTCAGTCTTTCTCATCATTTCATATCTATATCTCTCTCTATCTCCATTAGTAGTATCTATCCTTTGTCTTGGTTCTCTTATCTTTCAGGCTTACCTTTCTAGTTCTGGCTTCTTTTCATATATCATTCATGTTCCAGCCATTCCTATTGTCTTCTCTCATGCTCCATCCATATCTATTAGTCAGGATGCTTACCTATAGCTGTGTATATAAGTAGAGGTACTATTGATGTATTCCCTTAGTCTTGATATTAGTCTTTTCTCCCACTTCTACCACTCAGAG
>QLOY01002870.1:0-14923 GCA_003313965.1 Megacollybia marginata
AGCTTTGGTAGACTTGCAGTTGATATAAAGTTGACCTAAAGTTGGCTTGAGTTCAATCTTGGCTAGCCCAGTCAAAATTTTGGCAACCTTAGGTACAAGTCTAGGGATGTCTGAAATCTAGAGTTAGCTTAGGCTGTATTTGTTCAACTTGAGATAGCTTTGATAGACTTGCAGTTGATATGAAGTTGCCCTAGGTTGACTTGGAGATAGCTAAAGATTAACTTGAGTTTAAGGTTCAAATACTTCAAGTCTTTTAAATCAACTCTTTAATTATAAAATCCTTAGACTTGTGCCCAAGGTTGACCAAAGTTCAAGTTTGGCAGCCTAGTCTACTTGCCCAACTTGAGGTTAATATAGTCATTCAAGGCTGATATAGAGATCACAGGTTGACTTGAGCAGCCTCAGGTTAACATAGGTCTAAGTCATTTTTTCCAGATGTATGCCTGCTGTTCTGGGTGGTGGGTATAATCCGATTCCGGCCATACCTCCACCTGTCATGCATCCGATTCCTGTTTACCCGCAGGGTATCAGACCTAATGCACAATTTTTGGGACCCCAGGTGGCTTTGCTGCTGCAGTATAATCATAACATACCTTATTACCCTGCTTATTACCAAGTACCATTTCCAGCGCCAGCTCAAGATTTGAATCCATACAATTCTGATAGAATTAGTACTACTACTATATCTTCTTCTTCTCTTTCCCTGATCCCCATACTCTCCGAGGCAAAAGATTGGACGGGATGGAATAATGGAGTCATCAACACGGTTTGAGCCATTGGAGCCATGGGTCACCTGTACGATACTCCCACAGATGACCCCCTTCTGTGCCCGATTCATCCACCTCCGCTTCCTAGGGACCAGAACCATCCTGACTACCTAGTGCATTACCGTCAATACATGAATTTCTGGAAGGTGGATGCTTCGGTCTTACAAATCCTGACCGCTCGCCTTGGTGATGCTCCTGCAGCCACAATTCCCCCTGCATCCAACATAGCTGTAAATCGAACTCCAGCTTGCGAGATTTATGCTATACTTGGTGCAAGGTACTCTGCATGTGATTACACCAATGGGTTAGTACATTGAGTATCACTCTGGAATACTTACCATAGTGGGGGACTTGCCACGGTAGAGAAATACATTGTCAAGTGGAAGGAAGGCATTGATATGCTTTGATGCTACCGATATCCGTATACACCGACGGATGCCGCTATACAGTTTGTCATGAATGGTCCTATGCACCTCACTCCATGGCAACGACTACAGACCACCCTTTGCCATAGCAGAAAGCCTTCCCAGCTGGTTATATCCACTTTTTAAAAAAGCCTTATATGTGGTTATAACCTCGAACACTGAAAAGGCTTTTTAGCAAGTTATACAGTATGTAGGGATATACAATATGTATAGGGTATGTATAGGTACCCTAGATCAGCATGCACATGGCGGGATCAATGTGCCTGGTCCCTGCCCTTTGTTTACCTATATTGACTTATCAACAAAAAACCAGCAGCAGGCGCATTGCTCTGCATTTGGTCACTGCTGGCCTCCAGTCACTCATATTCAGGCTGCAATTTTGTTTAACAGGCTATTTCCATTATGTAGAATGCATTATACCATCTATTACATGTGTAGTGGCTGGATTCGAAATAAAAATTCAGGAAAAATACATAAAAAATCCGATTAAATTAATGTAGGACATACAATGCCCAGCTCACTCTATGTTCATTTACACAAGCACTCCCATTTACATGGGAATGCAGTGCTGGGAACAGTTGGGAACAGCATCAAGAATCCAGTGCTGGGGTCGATGGAATGCGATTTGTTTGTGCTCATTTGGAGTTTGGTGGGGGATATGGTGCTGGTTTGGTGAGGCTGCTTATGTTTTGGTTTGGTAGAGATTTGGTGTTGATTCAGTGGGAATACGATGCTGAGGTCAGGTTGATTCGGTGGGGGAATACAGCGCTGATTTGGGTGGGGAAACAGCATTGGTTTAGTGGGGGAATACGGCGTTGGTAGAATACAGCATTTGGGGGAAATCGTTGGTTGAGGATTAGGTGCTGGCAGCGATAGGCGTTGGTTTGGTGGGTGATTCAGCTTGGTAAAAGTGACGGGGATTTGCTGATGATTGATGTCGTCTTTGTGGAGCGGGACATGCACTTGATTTGGTCAGAGATATGGTGTTTATTTGGTCCAGGAATTAGCACTAGGAGATTCAATTCGATTCAGCGACGGCACCACTGGGTTTGGGGGGGGGGGTTCAGCATTGGTAGGCTGCAGCAGTAGGTTTTGGGGTATTAGAATGTCAATGGTATTAGAATGTCAAGCTTATGAGGATGCTTACCTGTGGAAATCGGAACTCGCCACGCCCTTTTTGGGATGCAGCATTGGTTTTGGTTTCGAAAACATCGGCAGGGTGGTGCTTTCAAATCGTTGGTGGAATTGGGTGAATAATGTGGGGAATGGGGTGGGATTTCAACTGAGAATTCAGCGAGCATTTGGGATTCATAATATGTTCATTGTGAGGGGTTCAGTTCGGTAGCATATAGGCTTGTAGACGTGGCAGTGGCCTCAGAGATTCAAAGAGGTGGCGGCAGTTTTGATGGGGGATTCAACAATGGAGAAAGACTTACCTGAGATTCACGGCTGTGTAGAATATTGAGATGTGCAGTGATGCAGTTTGTTGAGGGACGGTTAGATGAGAGCAGAGAGTGGCAATGGTGATCGGAACAGGTGGAGCGTGCCCATTGGTTCGGATACTCGGCTATTTGATAACCAGCTTTATTCTGTGTTGACGCCAAACAAGCGCCTGTGTATTTCACTAGATAAAAACTCATTAGCGAATGAATGGTAAAGGTTAAGATGGAGTGGATGGGTGTAAACTATTGAGAATATACCCTGTTAGACACTTATAGTCAAAACTCTATCACGGATGGGTAGGAATGTGGTTGGCAGAGATGATATTGTAGCAGTGCATCTGCTAAACATGAGTTGAGATGGGAGGTTTCTTACCGGATTGTAGAATGTGGGTTTATGATGTGGAATAAGTCTATTGAATGTTTATTAATGATCTATACAAAAACAGAGCCCTCCCGAATCGTTGACAAGACTGAATCAACAAGAAGGAGGTAAGTAATTAATATTTAACGGATCTGGGAATGCTGTGGCTGTGCATGTCATGAATCCGCGAATTGCCCTCACGATTTGTGACTTGCTGTGTTGATATTCTGACATTAAATGTATGGTCTATGGTATGGCTTTGGAATATTCTTACACAATAGACTGAATATCTGTAGGCTTTCCCTCCATTTGCATTTGGTTCAATGCAACGGAATGACCAGTTACTTGGTAACTGAACCTGACACTGCCACATCCACATTTCCTGTCCTCGAATATGGCGTCAGCATACCCTTCACCTCAGCTTCCCCTTCAACTCAGCTGATCCTCTTGCCCATTGCACAACAGAATACAATCTGACACCCCCCTGTGCCTATTTCGAGCCACTTCAGCTGCGTGCAGCTGTCTATGCCCCATCCCAATTCCATACATTTCCATACATTGAAATCCGTATTCCTGTACTTAATTCCGACCCTTTGTATCTGTACCTTAGGCTTACCTCAAATTGTTGTTTCACTGGCTTGAAATTGCGAATGCTGTACAACTGTGCAGTATCAGGTAAGCACATCCAAGTCAACATTGCGAATCCAGCCATTTTGGTGCTTTGTGTTTAGTAGTATATAGTGCATTTTATTGCATCCCAGAATGTGTATGTAGTAAAACATTTATTATAAAAAAAAAGTGGTTTTAATGGCTTAAAATTGCGGATGCCTGTACAACTGCACATTATTAGGTAAGCACATCCAAGTCAACATTGTGAATCCAACCATTTTGGTGCTTTTTGTTTAGTAGTATATAGTGCATTTTTATTGCATTCCAGAATGTGTATATAGTAAAACATTCATTATCAAAAAAGGTGGTTTTCATGGCTTAAAATTGTGAATGCCTGTACAACTGTGCAGTGTTAGGTAAGCACATCCAACTTGACATTCTGAATCCAACCATTGTGCTACTTTCTGTGTCATAGTATGTAGTGCATTTTTATTGTTATGATAAAAGTGGCTGATGGCTGCCAAGGCCCCAAGCAAGCAGCAAGGTATCATTTACCCAAGCCACACTGCTACCCTGTGCTGCCCGAGCATCCTGCCCAAGCCCGCCCTGCCCGCCATTGATTACAAACCTTTTTGAGCGGTGCTGGATATAACCACTATAAAAGATTTTTCAAAAACTGGTTACAACCATGACAAAAAGCCTTTTTTTAAGGGCATGGCCTGTACAGACTCGCGTACTCAAAGCCACTGACCAAGGTCTAATAACTGATGACTGGCTCAATGGTTTTTTCCACACGGCATCACACGAAATGAGGGTTTTTGCCACATCAAAGTCCATCAAACAAGCCTCCCGCTCTATGCCGCAATCTCAGTCTCATCGTGAACATGACCGAGACCGTGATCATGAACGTCACAATTCCCAAAACTCATCAGCCAAAGTTTGCAATGATTGTCGCCAGAAGGGACATGTCCACTGCTCGTTCTGTGGATATGATCACTGTGAACATAACCATAGACAAGGGACCAGATGCTCAGATGAGAATAGGCAGGGGTATCTGTTCGACCAAAAGCTCTTGTTGCGGCACCGTCGTTGGAAACTCATGTAGAAGAAGACAGTCAGGATGATCAGGCAACAAACAATAGTCTTACCTACACTGTCACTTTAGGCGAAAATGAACTTGATTCCGCCTATGGGGGAGTGGATTGTTATCCAGCATCCATGTCTACAGACTTACTGGTGATATGCCAGTTATGCGGCTAGACCTACAAACCGACATCAGGAAAAACCCTTTTTGACCTGGCAAACCTGGCAAACTTGAGTAAACCTGAGTCAACCTAAGTCAACCTGAGCTGATCTGGGACTAACCTAGACATGACCTGGGGTGACCTGGGTTGACTTGGGCTAACCTAGACATGACTTAGGTTGACCTGGCTGACCTGAAAATTGAGACTTAAACCTAGGACTGACCAAGGTTGACATAGGTTGATCCAGGTCAACCTTGAGGCATCCAGGTTAAAAAGGGTTTTTCCTGATGGACAAGAACTACCTCCTAGGCTATCCTAGAAGTTCGAGGATGAGCATAGGTTCGCTTAGAGTGCCTATGGTATGGATACTCAAAGGTTGAACACCCTCGGAGCTTCGAAACTCGTTACTGGCTGTCAATCTGTGACTTAGCTGGCTATTGAGGTTGGATTACTTAGTAAGGAGTACTATTTAGGTGACAAGTGTTGTCAAGGAACCTGACTAGCTTATTTACTCGATCGGTTAATGTCTACTGGTACGAGAGGTATCGAGTGTTAGCTACGGAGTCTAATGACAAAGTCATGTGATGGTTCCTCGGAGAATGAGATCGCAGAGAGAGAGCTAGAGACCCAGAAAAGCACCTGACTCTGCATCACATCCGTCATCAGACCCTACCACATGGTGGTCTTGATAATACAAGACTTTCAAAACGGAATGCATCAGACATAGGGGCCTCGGAAGACTTCCAACCATCCGTCACAGCATAAGCACAATCAATAGGCCTTTCTAGGCTTGCCTAAAACCAGTGAAACGTGTTTCAACACACACGTAGTATGGACAATATCGGCTGCCTCTTCAGAAATAGCAATTCCGAGGAGGTTGGAAATTCAAATATACACAATCGGTGGCGCAGCATATGGATACCCACTCGCGGTGTTGCCTTTCTGTGTTGTTTCTCATCAGTTTTGACTCATCGGACCGAATACACGCATGGCCATTGTAGTTTTGTTTTGTTTTGTCTATATTTATCATTTTGTACAAGTATATAAGGACCCGAGGACCTAGTAATTGGTAGCTTCTATTCTAATGATAGACTCCACATCTATACACTCAGTAACAAGACTCTAAAAAGTCGTCATCCACAGAGGCCTCCTCTTGTGACAAACTTCAAAAAGAGCATTAACTCATGCCCCCAGAATATAAAGAGAGACTAGTGCATCTCAGTAGGAGTTAGCTACTGTGTGTTTTGGTGTTGTTTGTGGGTTGTGTTGTTGCGGATCGTTTTCCGTGCGACTTCCCTCGGCTATTGCCTTCACCTGCTTCTAGCGCCTGCCTCAGGTGTCGACAGCCCCACATGTGTGCAGACCCCGCCTCGTAGCATTCCAACTGTGTTCCTGACTGGAGATCCAGAACTTCTCCATGAGGTCCAATTGACTTTCCAAGCGCTCTTTGATTCAGCATGCACTCATCACCTCATTAAGGATCGCAAGTTATTCTGGACATACCATTCCGACCAGTCCCTGGAAGTCAGTACAGCGAGCAGTGGCATTCTACGAACGAAAGCTCAAGGTCTCATAAAGTTGGAAATCGAGATTGAGAGCGAGACCGAACAACCACAATCTGTGATACTATCACTACACGATTGTTTGCACACTCTGGATGCAGCAATGAACTTACTGTCCATTGGAGCCTTCCTTGAATCCAACATGCCAATCAGTTTTGATTTGGATGGATACGTGAGGATACATCTACCAGCGAGTGTTGCGTCTCTTGCTGGTCGTTATTTCTGCACCACGCTTTGTGGTCACCTAGCCTTCCTGCGCTGCAAATTCCTCCCTCCTCCATGTCAGATACCTTCCGACCCCTCAAAACCTTCCAAAG
This sequence comes from Megacollybia marginata, assembly GCA_003313965.1. Taxonomy (NCBI): domain Eukaryota; kingdom Fungi; phylum Basidiomycota; class Agaricomycetes; order Agaricales; family Porotheleaceae; genus Megacollybia; species Megacollybia marginata. The sequence continues at coordinate 6,728 of QLOY01002870.1, forward strand.
CACTGGCATACGTTTCCTTCACGCCCAGAGAACCGGACTATGGCCTCTGGCATGAGTGTCTTGCCCATCCAGGAATTGACTGTACGAAGTCTGTCCTGAATGGATCTTCAGTTGAGGGGGTGCAGTGGAATCAAAAGGTTACACACGTCCACTGTGTGGCTTGCATACTTGGCAAAGTCCCGCTCACCCCATATGACCACAATGCACACCGGGCGAACGAACTATTAGCCCTCATCCACCTAGACATCTGCGGCCCTTTCCCAGTTCAGGGAACGCAAGCCAAATGCTACTTCATCATAGCCCTTGACGACTACTCCAACGACACGATTGTTGAATGCTTGCGGACAAGAGACCAAGCATTTCATTTCTATCTCTCGGTAGAAGCGCGTTGGGAACACCAATTGGGCCGAAAGGTGAAAACGCTACACATGGATGGAGCTAAGGCGCTTGTTAAGGGTGTTATGGGTAACCACCTGACAGAGAAAGGAATCGTGCTACAACAATCCATGGCGTATGCTCACCAACAGAATGGAAAGTCAGAACGATTCATACGCACCATTGAGGATACAGCGAGAGCCCTGGTCGCTGGCTTGGACCTCCCACCCTCCTACTGGCCTTATACAGTACTCACTGCCGGCTATCTTCGACATAGGCTTCCCACCTCTACCCTTCCCAAGAACCAAACTCCATGCAAAATCATGTTGGGCCGCAAACCAAACCTATCTCACTTGCGGGTATGGGGGTGTCATGCTTATCCTATTGAGCCAGCTGAAATTCGGGGAAAAGGTAGCAACATGAGGTACGAAGCTATCTTCATTGGCTATGAGGAAGATCAAGTTGGATGGGGGTGCATTGACTTGAATGGTAAATACCGTTTCAACAACGATGTTATCTTCGATGAGTCCTCGAAGGGTCGTTTGGGTGCTAAACGTCGTACAACTGCTACTCCGGTTCCTATACCTACAAAGAAAGGAACTCAGTACCATGAAGAGATACAACAAAAAAGAGACAAGGTTCTGCAACTTCATCCAACCCCTCCTGATGCAAGTTCTGAACCCCCATCTGTTGACTACATCATGGATTATGCTGCGCTTGCCGTTGCTGAAGGCTTACTACATGACAGCTCAGATGATGCATTCGAGAAAATCTCTTCGGCCACCACTTTTGCGACACCAAACGAAGCACCAACCATCCTCACAAACCCTTCATCGACGAGACAACGAGATGCTGCCCAACCTCCAGCCTCCATGAAGATTGCCAAAACACATCCTGACTGGTTGCAATGGGAAACTGCTATGGGTGTTGAAGTCCGCAGTTTGACCGAGAAAGGTGTCTTCGAACGTGTCCCGCACCTCCCACCAGGCAGAAGAGCCATACCGCTGATGTGGGTGTACGCCTACAAGTATGGGCCTGTAGGAGAGATTGTCAATGAGAAGGCGAGAGTAGTTGTATTGGGCAACTTACAAGGGGCTCTAGACCACAGTGAGACGTATTCAGCTGTCGCTAAGGCCACCAGCATTTGCATTGTGCTTGCTTATGCTACTTCCCATTGATGGTTCATCTACACATTTGATGTCAAAACAGCATTTCTTAATGCTGAGCTGGCTGAGGAAGTGTATTGTTCCCAAATACCTCACTTTCCGGAACCGGACAAAGACACCGTGTTACACCTTCGTAAGGCCCTCTATGTTCTTCGACAAGCTGGTAAGGCCTGGTATGATACCTTACGACCGATCCTAGAGGCGTTTGGACTGCACTGTTGCGAGATCGACCACGGTGTGTTCTATGGTTCTTGGTCTACTCCTCCAGACCCCAGCATTACTATGCCATCGGATGGATCTCCATTGCAGATGATACTGCCTATACATGTCGACAACAGTGCTGCAGTGACTAATTCCCCCACTCTCTATGCGTACTTCATCGTATACCTCAATCAACACTTTGCTGTGAACGACCTTGGACCCATTCGTCTGTTCTTAGGCATTACCATTGAATACGATAGACTGAAGGGGATACTCACACTCTCACAGGGTCCGCTCATTGATGAATTACTTGCGACGCACAATTTGTCATCTGCTCATACCCAGGACATACCCCTCCGTTCTCGACACGTTGCTGAACATCCAGTCCCTGCCAATGTGTTACCAGGGTATCATGATCAACATGTCATCACAAATACCTACCAACGCATCATTGGATCGCTCCCTGGACATGCCCAGACATTTCCTACACTTGCCCAATGGAACACTGATAGGCTGGTTTTTGTTCCAGACCTGAAATCTTTCGATTCAACGCTACCAGCCTCTACATAAATGTGGGAAAGACTCCCACAGAGGTACAACTGTCCGCTGGAAGCGTTCTATTGTGCAGCTGGGAGTAACAAGCCCGCTGAACACTCAAATAGACTAAATATAGACTAGGGCTGAGACGAATGAGATGGTACTTGATAGTACTACCTTATTGTATCTGACTCGAAGCTAAGACAAGCGCCCGTGGCAGTATGCTAAGAGCGGTACACCCGATCGAGAGACAGGGCTCGCGGACTTAACTAAATACAACCTGGATTCACCTAGAGAGAGAATACATCATATAGAGCATATCGACTAGTCCTACAAAACATACTTAGAGAACCCAGCAGAAACACAGAAGGGATCCACGTTGAAACATCCAAGTAGGCTAGCCGAGTTCGGATAGTCGTAAAGATCGACATCGTGGATCCTCGAGTGAGGTAAACACGTAATATGCAACTTGGTTGCATCACTGGAAAGCTAGAAACGTTCACTAGAGCATACGAGCCTCAGCGGAGACACTGAGACAACCTAGAGAAAACCTGGGTAGGACGGGTTCATTGAAACTTGCCCAGACCTAACGCACTGCATGGATCCTTCGTGATCATATGCATCTGACTCAGATTCAATAGAGTCGAGTCATTTCTAAGTCACCAGCTGACTCACCGCTGAGCAATTGTTTGTACTAGTAGTTGAAAGTAGTTAAAATTAGCATCAGCAGAACTGTATAAAAGGGCAGTAGTTAGCAGTGTACAGTAGAACATAGAGACCCAGTAGAGAATACATTGCGCTTCAGACTATAAAAACTCTAAGTACCTTAAGGGAACACAGTTAAATAAAAAGTCACCAGCAGAGTTCTTAGTAACTCATCCCTAGACTCAGTACCTACAGCGGAACTGTCTATCTCCCATCTCTGAGATCAGTACCTCAAGGGAAACTTCTCCTTTCTCACTCAGTAGTACCTTATAGGGAACCTGCCCCTTGCTGCTTAATCAAGTAGCCCTGCTTCGAGTCTAAACAGCTCGTTTTGGCTTGTTTCAAGTCACCCATAGATAGCTTGTGATTGGGAGAGTCTTCTGTAGTCAGGAGAACTTCACTTAGTCAGTAGTTAACGCCCCGCGGGACTTCAAGACTTTTTATAGAAGTTTCAAGTTTTAGTAGTTCATTTCTCTAGTCTCCAAACTCGAAAGGAATACCTTAAAAGAGGTGTTTGGGTGTTGGATTTAGTGCTTGCATTGTGTGTGTGTGTGTGTGTGTGTGTTAGTGTGAGTTGGTGTCAGCATCAGCCCATTTCCAGCACAGTCAGCCCGCCTCACACCGTGAGGTTCCTTTTCAACGCCTCTCCTACTTGTGCTACTCTGTTGGCAGCAAAAGGTGTTCTCCGCTACCTTTCAGGAACACGGGATTGGAAGCTGGAATATGGATGTGCTGCTCACAATGACCCTATTGCGTATTCCGACGCAGACTGGGCCACCAACGAGCAGGATAGAAAAAGCATCTCGGGCTATGCTTTCTTTATGTTTTCGGGACTAATTTTGTGGTCCAGTTCCAAACAGAAAGCTATCACACTTTCCTCTGCCAAAGCCAGGTATATGGCCATAACTCACACATCTAAGGAAGCCCTTTGGATTAAACTGTTCTGCCAAACACTAGGCCTGCCCTTCCCTCGTCCTTTCATGTTCTTATCTGACAGTGACAGTGCCATATCCATGACAAAGTCGAATGTCGTATCAAACCACACCAAGCACATTGACATAAGGTATCACTTCATACACGACCATGTCACCGAGGGAACCATTACAGTTCGCTGGATACCTACAGAAGATATGACGGCAGACATCTTCACTAAGTCTTTACCCGGACCACTCCACCTCCGACATTCTCAAGCACTTGGTCTGTCGGTTCCTACAACTACAAATCAAATAACCCAGGACATGTTACTTTCTTGACACAACTACATTCCTCATCGATTCACTTCACCCTTGAGGGGGTGTGTTGGACCGTACCGTACAGGAGCAAGGTCTATCTCATCGATAATGGACTTGTAGCTATTCTTTATCTTTTAGTCACATGCGTCTTCAGTCACTTATCCGATACTGAAGATGGTCTGTATATTCTTTATGTTTCTTTTGCTTCTGTCTTATAGTTCCTAGCATCTTTGATCATGTATCGTATTTGCTAGGTAATTGACTCACTTATCCGGTACTGAAGACGCATCTTTGATCATGTATCGTATTTGCTGGGTCGCTCGTAGTTTCCACCTTTGGACTACTTCTCTCTGCTGTCGCTCTGCCAACACCTGTCAGCAAATCGAACTCCCTCCCAAAAAAATATCTAGGTATACTATATCTATACTCCAGTCAGATATTGTATAAGTAGAGGTAAACTAACTCACCATATATTATAATCCATGGCAACATCAGGAATTGAACTTGAGGCCCCTTGATATCAAGTAGACTGACATCTTCAAAGATAGTGGTATAATAGAGACTTAGATAAATTTCAAGTGTAGAGTGTATTATGTAATCCTTTGAATAATACCAGCTTTATGTATTTTGATGCCCTTTGACAAATTTAATGACAAATCATTACTAGCTGTCAACAACTTAAGCACTTACCTACTCACTGTGTAACTTATCAGCCAGTGTCTATAACTCTACTGGCTATGGATGGTAATCTGAAATCAGAGTGCAATATCCTGTGTAGCTTTTTGTACATGCTGGACTTTCACCTCATGCAGGGCATCCTTGAGTTGGCTAAAAGAGATAATCAAGGTAAAATTAACTATATAAATCCAAGACTGAGTAGAAATTTGAAAGTGGTAATCCAGCCTTGATCTAAAAAAACAATTTCAGCATGGGGACAAAGCTCTATCTCAACTTTTCTCTGAGGTTTATCTGGTGAGGAAACAGATTCATGCCTGCATGCTGACATTGTCATTTGCAGCAGCACATGGGAGTGATGTGGAGCCATCATTGTGAGCTAAATTGAAATCAACTCCTTTCTGCTCAAGTAGGAATTTGACAATGTCAGCATGGCCCTTTGCAGCAGCAAGTGAGAGTGGTGTACAGCCATGATTGTCAGCCAAATGGAAATCAATTCCTTTCTGCTCACATAGCAGTTTAACAATGTCAACATGGCCATTATCAGCAGCACATAAGAGTGGTGTAGAGCCATCTTTTTTAGCCAAATTGATATCAATTCTTTTCTGCTCAAGTAGGAGTTTGACAATGTTAACATGGCCATTATTAGCAGCACATAAGAGGGGAGTCCACCCATCATTGCCAGCCAAATGGAAATCAATTCCTTTCTGCTCAAGTAGCAGTTTGACAATGTCAACATGGCCATTTGCAGCAGCACATAAGAGTGGTGTGGAGCCATCTTTTTTAGCCAAATTCAAATCAATTCCTTTCTGCGCAAGTAGCAGTTTGACAATGTCAACATGGCCATTATTAGCAGCACATAAGAGGGGAGTCCACCCATCATTGCCAGCCAAATGGAAATCAATTCCTTTCTGCTCAAGTAGCAGTTTGACAATGTCAACATGGCCATTTGCAACAGCACATAAGAGGGGAGTCCACCCATCATTGCCAGCCAAATGGAAATCAATTCCTTTCTGCTCAAGTAGCAGTTTGACAATGTCAACATGGCCATTTCTGGCAGCACAAAAGAGTGGTGTGAAGCCATCCTTTTTAGCCAAACTCAAATCACTTCCTTTCTGCTCAAGTAGCAGTTTGACAATGTCAACATGGCCATTTTGAGCAGCACATAGCAGTGGAGTCCAGCCATCATTGCCAGCCAAATTGAAATCAATTCCTTTCTGCTCAAGTAGCAGTTTGACAATGTTAACATGGCCATTATTAGCAGCCCCAAAGATTGGTGTCCAGCCATCATTGCTAACCAAATTTAAATCAATTCCTTTCTGCTCAAGTAGCAGTTTGACAATGTCAACATGACCATTATAAGCAGCCCCAAAGAGTGGTGTCCGGCCATCATTGTCAGCCAAATTGAAATCAATTCCTTTCTGCTCAAGTAGCAGTTTGACAATGTCAACATGGCCATTTCCAGCAGCACATAAGAGTGGTGTCCAGCCCTGTTTATCAGCCAAATTGAAATCAATTCCTTTCTGCTCAAGTAGCAGTTTGACAATGTCAACATGGCCATTTGCAGCAGCACATAAGAGTGGAGTCCAGCCATCCTTGTCAGCCAAATTGAAATCAATTCCTTTCTGCTCAAGTAGCAGTTTGACAATGTCAACATGGCCATTTCCAGCAGCACATAAGAGTGGTATGGAGCCATTTTTGTTAGCTGAATTGATATCAATTCTTTTCTGCTCAAGTAGTAGTTTGACAATGTTAACATGGCCATTATTAGCAGCACATAAGAGGGGAGTACAGCCATGATTGTCAGCTAAATTGAAACCAATTCCTTTCTGCTCAAGTAGCAGTTTGACAATGTCAACATGGCCATTTGCAGCAGCACATAAGAGTGGTGTCCAGCCCTGTTTCTCAGCCAAATTGAAATCAATTCCTTTCTGCTCAAGTAGCAGTTTGACAATGTCAACATGACCATTATAAGCAGCATATAAGAGTGATGTCCAGCCATCATTGTCAGCCAAATTGAAATCAATTCCTTTCTGCCCAAGTAGCAGTTTGACAATGTTAACATAGCCATTATTAGCAGCCCATAAGAGCTGAGTCCAGCCATCATTGCCGGCCAAATTGGAATCAATTCCTTTCTGCTCAAGCAGTAGTTTGACAATGTTAACATGGCCATTATTAGCAGCCCCAAAGATTGGTGTCCAGCCATCATTGCTAACCAAATTTAAATCAATTCCTTTCTGCTCAAGTAGCAGTGTGACAATGTCAACATGACCATTATAAGCAGCATATAAGAGTGGTGTCCAGCCATCATTGTCAGCCAAATGGAAATCAATTCCTTTTTGCTCAAGTAGCACTTTGACAATGTCAACATGGCCATTTGCAGCAGCACATAAGAGTGGTGTGGAGCCATCTTTTTTAGCCAAATTGAAATCAATTCCTTTCTGCTCGAGTAGCAGTTTGATAATGTCCACATGGCCATTCTGAGCAGCACAAAAGAGTGGTGTGGAGCCATCCTTTTTAGCCAAATTCAAATCACTTCCTTTCTGCTCAAGTAGCAGTTTGACAATGTCAACATGACCATTATAAGCAGCATATAAGAGTGATGTCCAGCCATCATTGTCAGCCAAATTGAAATCAATTCCTTTCTGCCCAAGTAGCAGTTTGATAATGTTAACATAGCCATTATTAGCAGCCCATAAGAGTGGAGTCCAGCCATCATTGCCAGCCAAATTGAAATCAATTCCTTTCTGCTCAAGTAGCAGTTTGACAATGTTAACATGGCCATTATTAGCAGCCCCAAAGATTGGTGTCCAGCCATCATTGCTAACCAAATTTAAATCAATTCCTTTCTGCTCAAGTAGCAGTTTGACAATGTCAACATGACCATTATAAGCAGCCCCAAAGAGTGGTGTCCGGCCATCATTGTTAGCCAAATTGAAATCAATTCCTTTCTGCTCAAGTAGCAGTTTGACAATGTCAACATGGCCATTTGCAGCAGCACATAAGAGTGGTGTGGAGCCATCTTTTTTAGCCAAATTCAAATCAGTTCCTTTCTGCTCAAGTAGCAGTTTGACAATGTCAACATGGCCATTTCTGGCAGCACATAAGAGTGGTGTGGAGCCATCTTTTTTAGCCAAATTCAAATCAGTTCCTTTCTGCTCAAGTAGCAGTTTGATAATGTCTACATGGCCATTCTGAGCAGCACAAAAGAGTGGTGTGGAGCCATCCTTTTTAGCCAAATTCAAATCACTTCCTTTCTGCTCAAGTAGCAGTTTGACAATGTCAACATGGCCATTTTGAGCAGC
>QLOY01002872.1:0-16119 GCA_003313965.1 Megacollybia marginata
TCCGAGCCTCCTGTGCAGCAATAAACTCCTTGACTTCCTTCACAGTCCCAACATAACAGTGTGACTTATATTTTCTCACAGCAAATGCAGCTTCTCGCACATTCAACCCTTTTCTGCTGGCCCTGTGAGGTATTTCCAATTAAAAGAGCTTCTCTGCTTACTGGTATGCATCCATATAACGCCAAGATTTACGAAAAAAGCGCCGTATAGTGACGGTATCAGCCATATCAAGACACTTCGGGACCAGTCAGAATGAAGATTTGATGCTAGAATGGCTCGCTTTTTCAGGCGTGGCATAGTCGGTCTTGACTAAATTGGCAAGCACGTGATAGTTGGGCGGTGTTGTTGCCTCATCAAAAATTGAAACAAGGTCGAAAATTCTGATTTTTCTAAATCATGCGTATTTTAAGTGCTTTCTATCCTAATCCTCAATTAGAGCTGCTAATTCTACCTATCTGAGCTCCAGTGCAGTGGATGGAAAGTCATTACGCGGACTGTAGAGAAAACCTGGGTAGGATGGGTTCATTGAAACTTGCCCAGACCTAATGCATCACATGGATCCTTCATGATCATATGCATCTGACTCAGATTCAATAGAGTCGAGTTATTTTCAAGTCAGCAGCTGACTCACCGCTGAGCAATTGTTTGTACTAGTAGTTGGAAGTAGTTAAAATTAGACTCAGCAGAACTGTATAAAAGGCCAGTAGTTAGCTGGGATAGAGTAGAACATAGAGACCCAGTAGAGAATACATTGCGCTTCAGACTATAAAAACTCTAAGTACCTTAAGGGAACACAGTTAAATAAAAGTCGCTCGCGGAGTTCTTAGTAACTCATACCTAGACTCAGTACCTACAGCGGAACTGTCTAAACCAATCCTCTCTCGTCTCTGAGATCAGTACCTCAAGGGAACATTCTCCTTCTCACTCAGAAGTACCTTTTTAGGGAAACTGCACTTGCTGCTTAATCAAGTAGCCCAGCTCAGAGCCTAAACCGCTCTTTTTGGCTTGTTTCAAGTCACCCATAGATAGCTTGTGATTGGGAGAGTCTTCTGTAGTCCGGAGAACTTCGCTTAGTCAGTAGTTAACGCCCCACGAGACTTCGAGACTTTTTATAGAAGTTTCAAGTTTTAGTAGTTCATTTCTCTAGTCTCCAAACTCGAAAGGAATACCTTAAAAGAGGTGTTTGGGTGTTGGATTTAGTACTTGCAGTGTGTGTGTGTGTGTTAGTGTGAGTTGGTGTCAGCATCAGTTCATTTCGAGCACTTCCATTCCAGCGCAGTCAGCTCGCCTCACACAGTGAGGTTCCTTTTCAGTGGCAAAGTGTGACATCAACTATTGAACAAAATGACTGAGTACGCTCAATGCCTGAACCCATTGCACAGTGTGTTCCTTCCAAATGGGATCAGCAAGCAACAGAGTCATTGGCTTCTTCCGTCCCACAAGCAGTGTCTCAGTATCTGGATATACACCCTCATCCCACTCTGCTGGCAACATACCATACCCTAATGGAACAATTCCTTTCTTCACAACCTCTGCAAGTACCTTGTAAAATTTTTTCTCCACTTTGATATTATTCTGGAAAGGATTAGCGTGGCCAGGAACAGGAACAGCCTCATGTTTAAGATTAGACTGTTGATTGTTTCCAAAAGTCCATCAGTACATTCATCGGGTGGATTACCCGCACTGGTCTCACCAGGTGCTCGACGAACACAGCCATCAACACCATAATACTTGGTGATGGTGTCAGGATGTATACCTTTACATTCATCCCAATAAACAATCTTTCCGAGCATGCATAGATCCTAGAAAGTAAACATATCAATGAAGCAACACAAATAGAAGAACACTAACATTTGGACTTTTGTTTTTTGTGCTGTCAGTACTGTGATTAGTAATTGGGTGTGCATTCCACATGTTCTGGAAGTCTTCTGCATCCAGATTGATCTGATCAAGAAACTGATTATGAAGCAGCCAAAGATGTTCTGGCCTGCTCGGATCGAGGCAATGCAGTCGCTCCAGTCTAGTGAAGAATACTCACCATCTCCACACAAATTGGGTCCCAACTTCCACCCATAGATGCTCAATATGTGTATTACATGTTGACCTAAAAGGTAAAAATACCACCAACATGAAATGAAACTCACGATCCCCAGATGAATGATGCACGATTCGGCCCATTTTTCATGACCATGTAAACTGATACAGCGAGATTCTCAATCACCACGCATCTGCGAAGGCATTCCGTGTGTTTTTACAGCATCTAAAAAAAGATCGAGAACAATTGTTAGTGCTTGCTCTGATTGCTGTGACCTTTGAATTAGAGTAGTGAATGCCAGGCAAGACTTCGACTGCATACATACCAAATGACTGTAACTGTCAATAAATCCATGCCCCATCAGATTAACTTGTGATGCCTGTCAAGATGCCATAGGCTGTGGGGTCGTTTCACATGATATTTTCATCTTCAGATACTCTTCTGCTGCCGAAGTTTATTTCCTAAATTATCCACCTGGCGCAGTGAAGCTCTGACATGTCGCTCCTGCACACGTAGGCCATGACTGCAGAGGAATCCGATAAGGTAGCATAGACCTGATTCTGGCTGCTTGCTTTTAAAAGTTCGGGTCAAGATATCAAGATCGGCATTGCTGAGTTTTGAGTACTGCTGAAGGACACCATGTCGCTTCATATAGAGATATAATGTGTTGCGATGAATGCCAAGCAAGTCTGCAAACTCTTGTTTCTTCAGTTGTCTGTGATTTGATGTTGCTTCATTTAAAAAATCTAGATCAATGATTTTTTTGGGACGACCACACTTTCCACTCAGCAAGCTCTTGACAAGCTCGATCGAAATTTCTGTATCCTCCCTAAACCTGTGAGTCACAATAAATGAAAAGCATGCACAATGACACTTACCGTCCTAGTGCCACATCTTTTACATGATTCAAATTTGATGCTAAGTCCCTCAAGATCGCTGCCACATTCTGTAGCCAATCAGTAGGAAGGAACTGGTCTGGATTGGATTTGTCCTCTTCTTTGAGTGCTATAAGGAGAGGAAAGGCATCTGATACAATTGCGTCAATATGAAATGCAACATGTAAAGGGTCAGTGTCTTCTTGATTAAGCACCCTGACTGCATGCGAGTAGATATTGCCAATGACTTCATGAGCAGCACGTAAATTTGGAGCCCACTGCCCAGATGGAGGGTGAGGAAGTGCAAGAAAAAAAGGTGGCAGAGAAGGCATGGTAATCATACCCAATGGGTACACTCATCTGTCGATCATGCATTTAAATAAGTGATTATCGGCCCGGTACCGGTTGTTCATCTATAAATGATAGATTGAAGGCAACTCGAAAGCATCAGATTCTGATTGATATGCAAATGACTACTTGTACCAATATATCCACATTGTGGGAGGAAGATGCTGGAAACATATACCTAAAGGCACCATGTGAGGCACAAAAAAAGACAGGAGAAAAGGTCTCGCAAACTGTATTGGGAAACGAATTGTTTTTCTTTTGAAAAAGTAATCGGAATTCATTATCTTTTTCACTTGAGATTCCTAACTCACAAAAGGAAAGCTTTTTCAGCTGAAAAAGGTAAACCCCCTTTGTCCCCGATCTCTTTTTCGTTCGCAAAATCTTTCCTTTCATGAGTTAGCAATTTCGAGAGAAAAAGATAATGAATCCGAATGGGATTCTGATTACTTATTCAAATGAAAAACAATTCGTTTCCCAATACAAATCCCAAACCCTTTCTCGCCCGTCTTTTTTTGGGCCTTATGTGGTGAGGTGTGGTTAATCATCAATCATAGATATCCCACTCATCGATTCCAAAAGTGCAATGGTATACTGTACCTAGTTGATCTGAGATCACTTTGTAGGGCTTCAGTCTTTCTTGATGGATTCGCAACAGAACATACCACTGATTGGGCAGGCTCTTCCAAGGGAAGTCCATGTGATCTTGGGAGCCACAAGTCATTATCACAATATGCATTTGAGACATTTGCATTGATTGCCCATAGAGTGTGAGTCTTCAACTTCATTTAGATGATGCAAACTCAATTTCAGTCAAGGAGATATCAAACCACCCAGTTCCATCACAGAATTAGTCTCTCTTTTTAATGCTGCCAAACTGTTCCTTGCGTCAAACCTCCACTCATATGTGATACAATGCATTCCCCCCTTTCTTTCTAAGGGCTTTGGAGCAGATGTTGTCAATATTTGCTCACAGTTTGGAGTATGAAAACACTTCAAACGCACTTACAAAGAAATGATTGAGACTCCATGGTCAGGTATTAGCCCTCAGAATATTGCATCTTTTCCATTGAACATATTGATTAAGACACTCTACACTCAGGATGAACTTCATAACCATGCTGCAAGAGTTGCTCTAGAGGAACCTTTGATTCAGTCACATCATCGAGATTGCCACAACATTGTTGGTTGCAATGAGGATTGGCACGCTCTATGGTGGAATCTCATCGGAACAGCCCTGTTGAATGGAAGAAATCTTACCACTTACCTCGAAGCAATCAGGAGGTTATGGAATGCCAGGGATGTGGGTAGGATGAACCAGGCCTGTTTTAATGATGGTGTTTTAGTAGCAGAGACAGCAGAAGGATGGGGACATCATTACAAGCTGATTGAAAGGGTCTCTGATGAATTGGAAGAGAGTATTGTTGGAATGACTAGAGAAATAACTATGTAATCAGACAGTTATTTTGTTCACTGTTTTTACATCCTCTATTCAGAAGTGTTTGGGTGGCAAAAAACTCTTAGAAGGCTTGATAACTCACCGACTCCATGTACTTGATAGGGAAGTCACATCACGTGCCATGGCAGCTGAACTTGGGCGGAGTCAATGTACTCTTTTCTATACCCTATGAGTAGTACAGATAGTCTATATAGTCTATATCTAACTAGACTAAGCTTATAAAGATGATATCTTCGTGTTCTTGAGTTGTGATGTGCACTCAGTGCACATTGGATTAAAAGTGCATGTGCATGGTCATAATAATGTCGTGTGCTGTTAAGTAGTCAGTATAGTCAGTACTGCTGACTCACCAGCAACTCAACAGCCACCGACTCATCTCATTGTCAGAGTCGGATATGTAACATACTTTCCTTCAAGAAAATGGCATCACTCAACAGTTCTGAGTCAGAACTGTGACAACTCGAGTTTGACCGCTGTGTCAACAGTTAAGGGCTTGGGCTTGTCCAATAATGGATTCATGATGCTATCAGTTGCCAGTGGTTGAGCTCAAAGAAGTAGTATGAGGTATGATAGTATCAATATGACAGACCTGCTGACCCTGCCATTGCAATGAGAATCCCACTGCTAATATTCTGGCCCGAACCCTTCACTGACTGTGATTCCAAAGCATCAGGAACTTCTACTTGGAAAAACCAGAGGAAGGAAGGAAGTCAGTGCCAATGGCCACTAGTGGTGTGAGGAGCCCAGCACGGATTGGGTGTGTAGGTATCAGGTGATGGGAAAAGCATAACTACGTATTGAAATGGTAATGGAACTCGTCTTATCCTTTCTTTTGTATGTTGTGCCTGTTCCTGCTTCTCCCGAGTTAGACAGATCGTCCATAGCCTCAATTGTCAGGGAGAATGACATCCATTGGGGTCGGGTAAGTAAGGTGTTGAGGGGACTCAGTAGCAACAAGGACAATTATTTCACGTGACCTTCACTTATATAGCTTTTGGTTCTCACAGCACCTCTCCATCTGCTTTTTCTTTGCATTTGGAGTGGTTCGTGTTCTTCCTCTCTTTTGATAGTCTTGTATTCATTATTACATAGCTCGGCTAACTTGTATCCTTGCTAGGTAATAATGATTTGCTTTTTCTTTGCATTTGGAGTGCTCAGCTAACTTGTATCCTCGCTAGATCATTTTTTCTCTGTCTTTCTTGGTCCCTCGTTTCCTCCATTTTCTCGTCAGGACAGTCGATCAACATAAGGTTTGCTCAGTAGTGAAGAGTATTGCAAACCTTACATTGATGCTTGTAAGAACTTCTAAATGGTGATAGCTGCGGTATGCTTAGATGAATTCAACTTGAACTTTACTCTGAGGGTCTCACGAATCAGCAAAAGAGGAACACGAACCCCGAGTCACAATGAGGGTGTTGTGAATTTGAAGGCTGGCATCGTGGCTAGCTCTTGACCAAGGGGGTACCAAAAAATCAATGAAGTACCAGGGGTTGTATAAAAATTTAAGGCCTTGGATGACAACCCTCCCTCCCTCCATGTGACTTTACCTTCCTAAAATAGTATGGTCACTTTCAAAAATAGTACACACCTTGTCCCACAGACTCCCACCTTAATAGATATGTTTCAGACTTGAAAATACTTATCTGTGGCATTGTTATGCATTGAATTAAGACTAATTTGACTGCTGGAAGCAACTCAGATGATTTTTTGACAACTTGCCTTATCGGAACATCACCACAACAAATAGTCTGCTAAAGCTTCACCCACTCCCAAAGAGCATGCAGATTGATCTCCTTAAGGATTCAGCATGCAAATGAATCTATTTGACCTCCTAAATGCATCAAAAATCCTCAAAAATCATGGGGTCACCTCAAATTTTTGGCGGCCTGGCAGCTGACCCTCCCTCCCTACCTGCGGTATGGGATTGCCAGTCCAGTACCCCCTTGCTCTTGACAGGTAGGAATCGGCATGTTTAGTGCTACCACTTAAACTTGAACAAGGTCAAAGTACTTAATGCAGTAAAAAAGAACAATCTGATGTAAACGAAAAGCTGCTAATGAGCCTGCTAAAGCTGACTTTGAGCTTCTTTTGGTAGCATGGCAGCGATGACACTGTCAATGGTGGGGAATTTAGCAGCTTGTGGAGGGAATGAAGTCATTACAAGCCTTCTGCTACTGGCATGCATAGTGCTCTTGAGTGTGCATGTGGATTCCGCACAAGCTCCAACTGGGATCGTGAGTTCCAAAGTTCAATTTAACCCCATCATGATCTCAACTCTCCTGCTAGTCTGATGGCTGTTAGCAGATGATCCACCAGTCTTATTGTGATTCTACACATTTTTTTAAATTAGAGGCTTAATGCAGTGGTGAGGAAGTGCAAACAACATCCTCAACTTGAACTCCATTTAATGTGGATTTGTGCAAGGCCATTAAAGTTGAATGAACACGGGAACCACCCATCAACTGTCAGACATCAGTCTTTGGGCAGTGACAGCGAAAAGAGCTATGTGTAAGCTCTCTGTTGTTTGGCATTCTGATCTATTCTGATGGAAGTTCTACTTATTCACGATCACTTATAAGACTCCTTCAGGAAGAGAAAATGACCCATTCCTCTCCATCTCTTGTTGTTATGCTGCTCACCACTGTCCTGACACTCTCCCTCTTGGTAACTGCATTTGCAGGATCACACAATGCTCCCCTGCCTACTGCAAGAGAGAGGGACAAATTCTTCCTGGAGACATTTTCAATGCCACTTTCAGATATTATCCACCAGGGCTGTATGTGTCCCTCCTACTCAGATCACTGACCACTTACTTATTCAGGACTTTAGGGGAGCCTGTGGCCAATACAACAGTGCCACTGACCTAATTGTTGCACTAAACAGTCAAGATTAGGGACCCATTCAATATCCAGGTCAACATTGTTTTCAAACCATTGTCATTCAAGTTGGTAGTGTGGAAGTTAGAGCTACCATTATGGATGAAGTATGCTATTCATCTCCTATCCAACTCTCATTTGCTTTGAATAGTGTCCTGGATGCAAAGTATTTGGCCCACATGGACTTGACCTCACCCCTGGTCTCTTCAAGATGTTTGGTCCTCTAAGTGATGGTATATTGGTATTATGATGGAGGGACTGGGTAGAGGTCCTCCTCAGACCTTTAGTGATGTTGGTGAATTGTTGTTGTTGTCCTCTTCTTAGTGTATGTACAACATGTCAACCACCAAAGTAGAGGTTAGTAAGAAATTAGCACTAGTTCCAGATATGATATGTGCCCTGGATGAAGACATGTGCTAGCTGATGAAAGTCAGGGTGACACTAGCAGGCATTCCCGTGATGCACACTGGTAGCACTGGTCAGTAAGATTACTTACATCCTGTTAGGACAGTGCAATTAGACTTGCGCTAGTAGCAAGGCTAAGAGCAAAGTAACTAAGTACTTGAATTATCCCTAGTACTACTACACAGCTTATATACCAACTACTTGGTCCATGTGCATACACTACATCTATGTACCAGTGTATCAGTCAGCCAGTGACTGCAGACAGTAAGCAACTACTGTGGACAGTCAGCTTGCAGTCAGCTTATTTCCAGAGGGACTAATGCTATTGGACAGAATAACTTAGGAGTATATGTAATAACTCCATATCTTTCCTATTGGTTAACAGCATGTATTCCAGTATAATGTTGGTGTTTACATCAGACATGTGAGTGACATTTGCAGTCAGCTTATTCCCAGAGGGACTAATGCTATTGGACAGAATAACTTAGGAGTATATGTAATAACTCCATATCTTTCCTATTGGTTAACAGCATGTATTCCAGTATAATGTCAGTGTTTACATCAGACATGTGAGTGACATGGTGTCATGACTCAAATACTCTTAACACTCCCCCTCACTAAGTGCCTGTCAGTGAACTCTGTACTCTTGGAGTGACAGTGTCTTAGTTAAAGGTAATACCTAATTTCCTTTTGAGATAATTGAATTGTACATGACCAAGTTTTTTTGTAAGTATATCTGTGATCTGATCTTTAGTCGGTACATGCAACATTGTGACTTGTTTTTCTTCAACTTGTTATCGTATAAAGTGAAAATGTATGTCTATGTGCTTGGTTCATTTGTCAGTGATAGGATTCGAGGCTATGAATAATGAGCCTTGATTGTCTCCAACTATAGATGTTGTATGATTAACAAACTTAACTCCAAGTTTGTTAAACAGGTTTTGAACCCCAATAACTTGTTTACAACAATCACATAAAGCCATGTATTTGGCTTCTGTGGATGATAGCACTATAGTAGTGTGCTTATGGGAATTCCAGACAATGACTGTGTCGGCTATCTTTATGAAGTAACCAGTCTGTGACCCTCTACTATCTTCATCTGATGCCCAATCAGAATCAGTAAAGGCTATTGGAGCTGATACATCTGATCGTCCATTAAATACAAGTTTATAGTTGGTAGTACCAGCCAAATACCTCATCACATGTTTAGTGGCATTTAAGTGCAGCTTTGATGGGTTGACTGAGTATTGCGACAGTTTAATTACTGCATACACAATGTCTGGTCTTGTACCAAATGTCAAGGGGAACCAGACTGGCATTGCTGTACCGCAGGTTGATTGGTTGGTTCACCACCAGGCAGCATAAAATTTTAGTCGACCTCATAAAATCTAGGCTGCTGGTGGGTTTTATGGGGGTATCACTACCACTGAATGATAATCACCAGTGAATGGAGTGCTGTATGACCCATTTCATCTGACTAGCATACAGATATGAACCTGGATGAATAAGTCACATGCACATACATTATTAACTTAATAACATGACTTTGAACTGATTAGTAACCATGTTTGGCTGGGAGGCAGGTTTATGAGGATGTTAGAGGTCTCCAAGTCATGAAATAGATCTGCTTCAAGGGAAGTTCAAACTGAACAGTAGATTGATACACAGTTGTCCGAAAATAGCAAATTTACGCACATACATCATAGTTCACATCACGTGTTGGTCAGTCAGTCGATTGCCCAAGGCCTTAATTTTTTATACAACCCCTGGTACTCAGTTGATTGGTTGGTACCCCTTGCCAAATGTCAGATATAGGAGAGAACCAATTATCGACTGATATTGCTTCTTGAGCACTTCATCAACAGGTTCAGTGTTAACTGTTGGTTTGTACCCAGCAGGTAATGGAGTTTGTGCTATATTAGCATTCTCCATGTTGAAACATTTAAGAATCTTCTTCTGGTATTCCTTTTGGTCTAGAGTAAGAATTCTCTTTGACCTATCTCTCGTTATAGTCATTCCCAGAAATTCTTTACATTCTCCAAGATTTTGGCATTCCCATTTTGCCATGAACTCTTGCTTCTTGTTCAAGAGAAGCTTCTTGTTAGGTCCCATAAAGATTGCATCATTGACATATATGATTACAATCACATATCCTTGCTTGTCCCTGAAGATAAAAACTCCTGTGTCTGACAAGCAGTTCACAAAGCCCAATTCTATCATTGAGGCTCAGCACTCTTTCCACCATTCTAGGCTTGCTTGCTTGAGACCATATAAGGTGTGGAGTAAGTGACAAACTTTTCCAACTTCTTTAATGAATCCTTCAGGTTATTCCATATAAATCTCCTTATCAAGTTTGCCATACAAAAAGGCAGTCTTGATGTCCAGCAATTGGAGTTTCCAATCCT
This sequence comes from Megacollybia marginata, assembly GCA_003313965.1. NCBI lineage: Eukaryota > Fungi > Basidiomycota > Agaricomycetes > Agaricales > Porotheleaceae > Megacollybia > Megacollybia marginata. Next base: position 10,401 of record QLOY01002872.1, read on the forward strand.
CAATCACTGCTAAGGCCAATAAGATATGAACTGTGTCATATCTGATGACTAGAGAGAACAATTTGCTATAATCAATTCCTTCTATTTCTGAAAATCCTTTTATGACTAGTCTGGCTCTTTTTCGCATATCAGACTTAGTGTTAAACACCCAATGGTTTCAGATCGCTTTTCTTCCTTTCAGTAATGTGACTAATTCATAAACTTTCTTTTTCTCCAATGCAGCTAGTCCCTCCTCACATGCCTTTAACCATTGTTTCTGTTCTGCTTCAGGAAGTTTCAATATATCTTTAAAATTCCATTCTTTTTCAGTATCAGAAACAGGCAATTAATGATAGATACAATTCTTCTCCCCCTTGTTGTGTAACCAAATTCACCTCAGCATTAGCATGAGTACAAGTCCAATTTTCAGTGCTAACTTTATAATAATAAGTTCTGCCTCCTTCCACTGCCTCATGCCAATCAGGCTTTAAAGGCTGTAATTGTGGCACAGGAAACAGGAGGTGGAGGTGGTGCAACATGATGTCCAGCACTGTGATCAATGGCACCTTGCCAATGATGGCCTCTGGCTTGTTGTGCAGGAGTATCATCATGTCTAGGAACAGGTATATCACAAGCAGGAGCACATATTTCTCTCCACCCGCAACACTCAGCTAGTGATGGATCAAGCTGCTGACCTCCAGCAGGTGGTGATGGAGGTGTGTTTGAACAACTAGGTGGATCAGGTTGAGCCTATCAGGACTGTCGTTCTGATGCCCAGATGGAGGTTTACAGGATGGGTAATCCTCCTGATTGTCAGGCATCCACTAGAACCACATCTTACATAATATAACCTGCTGCCTTTGGGGACTCCATCATGAACCTAGCACACCTCCAGGACGATAACTGAAGAGATCTTGCACTTAGAGGACACTCTGAGTGGTAGAAGTGAGAGAAAAGACTAATATCAAGACATCAATAGTACCCCTACTTATATACACAGCTATAGATAAGCATCCTGACTAATAGATATGGATGGAGCATAAGAGAAGACAATAGGAATGGCTGGAACATGAATGATATATGAAAAGAAGCCAGAACTAGAAAGGTAAGCCTGAAAGATAAGAGAACCAAGACAATGGATAGGTACTACAAATAGAGATAGAGAGAGATATAGATATGAAATGATGAGAAAGACTAACTAAATGGAGACAATGTGGAAATAAAAGATAGGAGATAGGAATGAGCTGAGATATAGTGGAAATAAGATGGAAAATGAATACAAATGAAAAGGAAATGAAAATGAAATGAAAAAGAAACTAATGGATAAATTCTGTTCGTAACACTGATCCGGTTTATTGAGATGATGAGAGGGTGGTTTTCTGTCATCAGAATCATCAAAAAATTTGTCACCAGAGGAATCACTATTATTCCTCAGAGTTAATAAAGTTTTCTGTGGTTTATCTGGTTCTAAACGCACAAAAGGTCAACTGTCTTTACACTTAGGAAACCATTGTTCATCAAAGGTGGCATCCAGGCTACTTTGTATCATATTATTTTTATCCATAAAAAAATAAGATTTTGATCTGACATCATAACCAATGAAGATCATAGCTTCTCTTTTTGGAGAAAGCTTATTTTTCCTCTTATCTTTTGGAATGAATACATATGCACCACTCTAAAATAGGTTTATCTTGGCTAAAGACTTCTCTTGAAGCACACCAGTCAAGTCTTTTAATGGGTGTGCAGTTATAAACAAAGATGGCGGTGTTGTAAGTAAATTCCCACCAAGACGGGAATACATGCTGCATGACATAAAGCTTCTTCTTTGTCTGTTAAGGTTCTATTTAACCTTTCCACTCTTCCATTTTGTTGGTGTATATGAGGTGCTGATTTCTGCACTGCTATTCCTGAATTTGCCAGTTAAGAACTCTCCTTCTTGATCAAAATGTAAGACTTTGATCTTCTTACCTGTTTTCTTCTCCATTTTAGCTTTAAACTTCTTGAACAAAACAAAGGCATTGTTCTTGTGCTTAAGAAGTTCATGATAGGCATATGAAGAATGATTATCAAGGAAGTTAATAACATATCTATAACCATGATATGATCAGACAGGAAATTTGAGCAAGTCCGAATGAATGAGTTCTAAGAGTTCTTTGGTGTGGCTTTCTGAAGGTTGGTAAGACTTCAATACATGTTTGCTCATTTCACAACCTTTGCAGGTTGTGATTTTGGATGTGCCTTTAATTTTAACACCTTCCACATATGTGCCAAGTGATTATGCCATGTGTCATAGTTAACTGTTTTTGTTAAGAAGACATTCTCCCATTCCTTTTTTGAATTCCATATAATGGTAGGGAGCCAATGTAGTGCAGGATTAGGGTTTACCCTAAAACACTATCTTTCTGCTCTTGATCTGTGTGCAAGTGGAATCACTAGCAAGCACAAAATCATGTTCTAATAATTTGCCACCAGATAATACACCACTGGGTATAGTTTTGTAATTTGTGATTCACCATTCACAAATGTCTTGATCCTTCACCCTTAACTTATTCTTATCAACTCCTTTCATGATATGTGGCATGTCATAATCACGGTATGCAATGAAATCATCAAAACATGGTGTAATGTGAATAGTGCAACCACTATCCATTAGCCAGTATCTCAAGAACTTATGGTTTTCACGCACAGTACTCACAACATCAATGTTATTACAGATTAATACATTGGAGTATTCTACAGATTATAATGAATCTGTAGAGGCATTAGACTGTTCAAGAGAGATAAGATCATACCATGCACCAGCATAGCCATCATATGGCAGGTTGCTGTTTTCTTCATCAACTAAATTATAGATATCATTGTCCCAACCCCATGGTGTGTCATCAGGAAAGACATCTTCTAGCCTGTGAGTCCTAGGACCTCATTGATGTCTTGTGGAGTCAGTGCTATCAGTCCTATTGATGAAGCCTCTAGAATGCCATGCTCTAGGATGGTGTCTTCTATCAAGTTGTGATTGATTAAGATTAATCTCCTAAGCTGCTTCAAGATTCAGCCTTGTAGAGGCCCTATCTTGTGCCAGTATCTCTTGGAGATAAGTTCTTCTGGTTTGCCCTTTCTGTTTGGCCATCTGTTTCAGGGTGATAACCTGTGGATAGATGTTGTTTGATACCGAGTTGTTTGCATATTTGATCCCATGCTTTTGCTACCATCTGAGGTCCTCGATCTGATATTAAGATTTCTGGGAGACCACGATATCAGATTACCCTATCTTGTACAAGATTGGCGAATCCTTCTGCGCTGAGTTCCATGTGTGTGGGTTCAACATGTATGCAGTGACTGTATGTGTCAGTGAAGACTTCAATTGCATTGAAGCCATTGGATTCAGGGAGTGGTCCGATCATGTCAGCTGTGACCTCTCAAATTCTGTGTTTGGACATGGGACAGCACAAACAATACCGAACCGACATTTGTTCGCTCAGCATGGAAGTAAGTGTGCCCTCTTTAATGAATGCTATTTATTCATTCCCTCTAGTTGGGTAAGAGCTTGGTAAACTGGCTAATACTGAGACAAACCATTCATAGGACCTTCATGTGATGAGCTCTTCACATTGTATCAAACTGTATAGTGTTAACAGGAGCAGGCCAGCAACAGCGAAACGATTGAAGGAGCTCGAAGCTCACAGACAAGGTTTTGAACCTCTGACCTTGCCCGTTGAATTCTCACTTGAGAGCGAGGAGGAATATCTTGCCGTGATTTGTAAACACTTGAGGGAGCCTCTTAACTAGGGTAGGATGCCATTACATTTACATGTATTTGACAGTTCTTTTGTATGTTATTACTATCCACAGATGTCTAGATATTTGAAACTGATAGGTTGGGGCGGAATCCAAGCCCTGCTTAATAGGACCACTCATCTGCATGCTCTGTTTCGCCATGGTTGTTTGGGGGTGTTGTGAGGGTTAAGAGGGGTGTGTAGAGGTTGTTGGTCAATTTTTTTTTTGCATTTGAGGCCATCAATAGTTCTGCTGGATAAGTTCTTGAGTTTTGTATCTCCCAGGATGTCCTGCTAGTGAGTTACTGTGATGGTCTCGAATGATTTGTTTGCGTAGTTTGTGATTTTTGGGCACATATATATAATTGTCATCCTGTCAGATTCTTTCCATTTCTTGTCTTTACCTTCCAGAGCTTGTTTGGCTGAAGGATCTAGCTTTTATAATGGATCCTTAAGCTCTGGTAGATATTCCAGTGGGTCATGGACAACAATTGCTTCTAGTGCTCTGAAGTGTATGGGCACTAGCATGGTAATGTTCTCATTGTCTTTCTGTCCCATGTCGTGGTCTGGCCTTCTGGATAATAAATCTGCCTGTTGATTTTGTTTGCCTGGTTTGTGGTGGAGTGTGTAATTGTATTCTGCTAGTTCTGTGACCCAATGTGCTTGGCATCAATTAAGTTTTTGTGGTTGTCAGAAGTATTGTAAGTTCTGATGATCTGTCCAGATCTCAAAGGTTTGTCTGGCTCCCAACAATAGGTGTCTCCATTCTGCTAGCGCTTCCATGATAGCAAGCATCTCTTTGTCATAGATCTCATCTGTGGGAGAAAGCACTTTGGAGTGGAAGGCAATTGGATGCCATTTGCCTTCGAAATTACTGCACCGATTGCTCCTTCTGATGCATCTGCTTCTATCCTAAATTGTCCTTTGTCTTCTGGTATTCAAAGGCAAGGGGCTATAGTGATTGTTTCCTTTAGTGTATCGAAGGCCGTCTGTTGTTCTGTTTCCCACTTCCATGCATCATTTCCTGTTAATTGTGTCATGGGTTTAGCAATTTTGCTGTAATCCTTTACGAATCATCTGTAAAAATTGCAGAACCCTAGAAATTGTTGTAGTTCTTTCTTGTTGGTGGGTATTTGCCATTTTCAAATGCCACTGACTTTGATTGAATCCATTTTGACCCTGCCCTCCAACACGATTAGTCCTAAAAATTCACTTCAGGCTGCCATTAGACCACACCACCTTACATCAGGAAAAACCCTTTTTGACCTGGCAAACCTGGCAAACTTGAGTAAACTTGAGTCAACCTAAGTCAACCTGAGCTGATCTGGGACTAACCTAGACATGACCTGGGCTGACCTGGGTTGACTTGGGCTAACCTAGACATGACTTAGGTTGACCTGGCTGACCTGAAAATTGAGACTTAAACCTGGGACTGACCAAGGTTGACATAGGTTGATCCAGGTCAACCTTGAGGCATCCAGGTTAAAAAGGGTTTTTCCTGATGTTAGGTTGAACTCTTGTTAGGAAAGATAGCCCTAAGGTGGTATGAGGACCACTGGTCTGACCACAACTAGTGGTCCTATCAGTGGTCTTCCTGTGGTCTGACCACATTTGATCTGGTGGTCAGACCAATAGACATGGTCCACCCATCTGACTGATAGGTCTGCCCATATGGTCTGACCACAGTATAAACCAACACCAAACAATGTGTTTCATTGCTGGTATATTAAAATTTAACAGATTTTGCTTATAATTATCTATTCACTATGTAAGCAGATCATGAAGTTGATATATCAAGTGTCTCTAATGCTTCAACAAGTCACAGTTATATTCCTCTTCAAGATCTCCTCCCCCTCTTCTGATAACCCAAGTTGAAAGACAAAGTAAATACTGACAACAAAGCAGAACATCATCTATGTTCAAATTGAGTTCTGCATGCATTGGTAACATACCTGATGCTGTAAGTG
>QLOY01002873.1:0-24886 GCA_003313965.1 Megacollybia marginata
TCACGACCAGTAGGTTGTCCATGGGATTTGGCTTTGCTAATCTGTTTCCAGGAGTTTCTTGGTCATATCAATGTCAAGGCTTATTGCCAGAAAAGCTAGAGTGTGAGGTATGAAGTTGGAAACCAGGGTTGGAGTGTCAAGCCTCAGGGCAGTGTTGCCCTTAAGGCTTTAAGTTGACTTTGTGAAAAGCTTAAAGGGCTAAGGGTTAAGTGATCACATTAGTATAATAGCATCAATCCTTATCACCCCATTCTCTAGTCTTCAGCATATGTTGAAGCCTCTATCAACTCTATCAATATGACCTTCATACAAACAGCTTTCTTAAACAGTATTCTGTCTCCACTGCTATCCTGGTTGCTTCAGTGAAAAGCATTCTGAAACTTTTGGATGAAGTATCAAGTGCAGAGACTTGGGCTATATCTGATGAATAAAAATGGTGCATTCCAAGTTTGGGAGAATAGCATGTGAGTATCAGGTTAAGGCTGATACCAGCCAATCATGAAGGTGTTAACTTAAGCCTTCACATTCATGCCAACACTGGATACTACTACTATGTGATCATATAGTTATATTAACCTTCATTCAATGCCACAGTAAATGAATGTAAGGCATTGGTAAATAAAGAGGTATTGATCATATGCCCTTGATTATATCTCCTTAGAAAGACCTCTGACCCTGAAGCATTATATTAGATTTTGATCACTAGGCATTCATCTAGTTTACTTAGCTTTATGATGCATGTTATTTCTCTTTATTATGTAGTGACTACTTCATAAAGCACCTGGGTATGTTCTGTAGCAATCCCAGTATCCTGACAATTTGCTGAGAATATCAGCTTACCATCTACTGCCTGGAGGATTCAATCCCTAATAGACTTGCATTTAATCCTTGATGGACCCACATTCACTTGTATTGACTTGCATTCAATCCCTAATAGACTTGCATTCAATCCTTAATGGACCTGCATTCAACTTGTATTGACTTGCGTTCAATCCCTATGGACTGGCATTCAACTTGTATTGACTTGCATTCAATCCCTATGGACTGGCATTCAACTTGTATTGGGTGGTATTCAATCCCTAATAGACTTGCATTCAATCCTTAATGGACTGGCATTCAACTTATATTGACTTGCATCTGATCCCTAAATAGACTTGCATTCAATCCTTAATGGACCGGCATTCAACTTGTATTGACTTGCATTCAAGCCCTATGGACTTGCATTCAACTTGTATTGACTTGTATTCAATCCCTAATAGACTTGCAGGCATTCAACTTGTATTGACTTGCATTCAAGCCCTATGGACTTGCATTCAACTTGTATTGACTTGTATTCAATCCCTAATAGACTTGCATTCAATCCTTAATGGACCTGCATTCAACCCTGCATTTGACTTGCATTCAAGCCCTAAGGACTTGCATTCAACTTGTGTTGACTTGCATTCAATCCCTATGGACCAGCATTCACAGACAGTTGTCAAATTTGTTCACAAACCTCAATTTCCTTACAAGCATCTCTAATTTGGGCTTAAGGATCATGTTCTCTATATCAGAAATGCATAAAATTGAAATGAAGAAATCATGATATGGCCCTATTAACCATCAATTTATCCTAAGATATGTATGGTATTGTGGTGTAGCTGGTAAGTTGGCTGATTATGGATTACATCAGCATGGGTTCAATCCTCCTTGCTGCCCTTTTTACAGTTGTAAAATTTAAAGTATCATGCTCACTGTTTAGGCCCTCAGGAAACAAACAGTGACAAGGCCCTTTCCAACAGTGCCAAGGCTGTTAATTCTCTACTAAATCAAGTAAGTGCTTAATTGGATTATAAATACCTGTAGTACAGTGTTCAACCTAATAAATCAACTGCCTAAGGGTCTGTTCAGTAACCAAACCTGGGTTTGGGTCTGGATTTGATTTTAGACACTGTATGTCTATCAGGGCCAATATTCCTATGAATCTCATAGGTTTTGATTCAATAGATGATATTCCACCACTTAAAGTGAGCCACAAAGCTTCACTTTCATTTGGTACTATGCAGAATATCAATTTGTTTACATCTATTTGGTCAAACCCAAAATTTGCTTGATCTTGGCTCAATTCATGTACTGAGCCATCCAATGACCCAATACAACATCTGATTGCAATCTTATAGACTCAGTGTCATTGGAATCATTAGACTAGCAGAGAACCAGCATTGCAATGGAAACTCAAACCCAGACCCAAACCCAGGTTTGGTGGCTGAACAGACCCTGGAGTGCTTTTGACAATGTCCTGCCTGTCAGAACTGCCACCAAGCCAAATACTGTAAAGTTTATCCCCTGACCTGGGAACAGAAGTAAAAAAGGGGTGACTGTTCCCCCTCCATCAATGGTCAGGAACTAGAATTTAGTAGGGGGACAGGCACTAGAGTTCAAGTGCTTAAAACTAAACATAGCAAACATGTCAAATGTAGTGACATAAGCAGGACTCAGACAATAATCGGTGGAACCGTCACTTTTGATTTGGTGCTTAATAGGCCACTGAATCAGATATTAGTTAACCTAATACATGATATGATTATTATAAAGTTGATACCCAGGAATGGATACAAGAATCAAACATAAGACTAGTGAGTGGTAGACAGGCACTTGTGACTTGAGTCACTGCACAGGCATGTGTGTGGTGCAGAGGAGTGTCAGGGGTCCCATCAGCCTGATGGGACTCGGTAAATAATCAGTGAAACCGTCGTTTTTGATTTGGCACTTAATGGGCGCTTACAAGCCAAGCTCCCTCAGTAAAACAATGAATCCTATAAATAGGACTCGTAATGCCCACACTGAGCATAACATTAGAAGATTAGAGAGAGAGTAGGGGATGAATCGACCGTTCTGGTGACAGAGATGCTGACTGACTAACTTAATCAGGAAAAAATGACTTTGACTTATATCAACCTGAGGCTGCTTAGGTCAGCCCATGGTCTCCACATCAGCCTCAGATGACTAGGCTAACCTCAAGTTTGGCAAGTTTCCTGGGCTGCCAAGTTCAAACTTTTGTCAACCTTGGGCACAAGTCTAGGGATTTCAGAAATGAAGGGTTGATTAAGTTTACTTGAAGTCAATCTCAAGTCAGCTAAAATTAAGCTCAAGCCAGCTCAAGTCAACTTAAAGTCAGCTTAAATCAACTCAAGTCAACTCAAAGTCAGCCCAAATCAACTCAAGTCTACTCAAGTCTACTCAAGTCAACTCTGACTTTCAGCCAAAGCTAAAAAGTTAGGCTCTGCTAGCTAGCCTGCTTCTAAGCATCTATTGTAGTACCTAGTGTTTATATCAGGAATTGAACCACTTACCTTGCTAGGTTAACCTAGACACCTTAGTCAATAGCATATATACATACAAACAAACATATACCAAGTAATAACAACTAGAAACAATTAGTGTCTTTATCAAGAATTGAACCACTCACCTTGTTAGGTTATCTAAGCTGCTAACTCAGACACCTTAACCACTGAGCCAAACTGCCTTGTATAGTCCAGCTTGGTATTTGCTATTTATGCCACCATCCAGCTGACTTCATCTTTTTCTACTACTTGGCCATATCATCAAATTTTATTTTGGCACTTTATGCTTAGTAAGCATCATTTTGAGTAGGTGTGGAGTAACCAAAATGGACATAATTAGTCAGCATACCCACTATTTTGATAAGGTTTCCCTCTACAGGCTGACTCTGAGCTGGCCTGAGACTGGCCATATCAACTTGTTGAATGACAAGTTATTGAAGTTAACTCTAGGCTGGCTCAAGTCACTTTAGTCAACTTGCCAAATTGCAAGTCATTCAAGTCAACTCCAGGCTGGCTCAAGTCAGTTTAGTCAACTTGCCAAATTACAAGTCATTCAAGTTAACTCCAGGCTGAGCCCAAGTTACCTGGAGTTGGCTTCAAGTCAACTCAAGTACTTCAAGCAAGGCCTAAGTCAGCCTAGTAAACTTGGCAAACTTGAAGTTGACTGGAGTAACTCAAGTTGATCTGGTTAGCCTAGGCTAGAATACAGTTTTTAGAAGGACAGGAGGTGGCATCAGTAGTTTCTATTGGTCGTATTGAATAATAAAATGTCAAGTTGTATTATATTATGCTTTAACTACCCACTACTGATGACATTGGTCCGAACGGAACCGAAGTATGATGTAAGAATTGGCAGGGCACTACCAAAAGGACAGCTTAATACCACAGCTTTCCCGCTTCCCCATCCGTCTCTTTCTTCCCGTCCAACACTTGTGCAGCGACATTACCATTGTAATAATGAGTTTCCTTTGGGTCCTCATCTCTCTGCTACGTTGGTTCCAAGTTGGTTCTCACCAGAAGAATGAGCAGGGAAAATGGTAAAAGACTATTAAATGCCAAGTAATTCCCCTTCACACCGCAGTATTAATGTTGTCCTACCCAGATGTTTGTGTAGTCTACCATGTTGTATCAGAAACAATAAAATAGAGACTCACCAAGGTCCTACCTCCCTCGCATATAACCAACAACAAATCCTTCAATACACGAACAGAAAAAATTTCTACACTCATTGCTCAAACCCACAAAACCAATCCCATCACAACCGCACCGCCCAACACTGCAACTCCCGACATCTTATTCGACGCCGCAGCATTAAGGTTATCCACAACTGCCATGCCCATGTTATTGCAGATGTTCACATAGTCTGCCGCTCCTTATCAGAAACAAGATTCGTAGAGAAAGAGAGCAGCTTACCACCCTGAATAGCATTCCCAATTGAAACCTGCAACATATTTGCCTGGACAAGGCAATTCATACATGTAGTGATATAGTCGCTATCTTGGTTGTCGCATGCGCATGCTTTGGATGTGCAGTTCTGTGTGCCACGTCTTAAGAAACACACAGAAAGAGAAGAAGAAGAAAGATATGCATGCTGAATACCTCAAGAACGCTTTGTGAACACTGTCCCAAACACTGTTGCGGGATATCGCTCAATGGAGGCGCAGTGGTGTTCTTATCAAATTTGTTGTATAGTTTGTCAAGCAGATCTTCTGCAGAGGTTCCCAGAACTACGAACCTCTTATCACCAGCTCACTAACACAAGAAAAGGGTAGCGTACCAGGTTGACTAAGGAACCCCAGAACCACAAAAAGAGTCGCAAACATAAGACTGAATTTTGAAAACATGTCTTGATGTTAGGAGCAAGTGGCAAAGAAAGAAATAGAGCCTTGCAGAGGCAGACACAAAGGAAGGAAAGGTGGAAGATGGAGAAAGAAAGAAAGGTGTTGATGAAAGCGCTGCCGTTGTTGCGTTGTTATGACACGTGATACCACAGTAACAGCCCAATATGCCGGATGCCGCGGATCTGAGATTGTCGGATGGTGCCGCCGGCGGAATAAATGTCGCTCCCGCATCATTCAGTTGTCATTTACCACATCCTCCAGCTAGAACTAGCTATTATGTACAACTGGGAAGATCATGATAGGTATTAAACATCCGAGTCCATGTGGCGACTTTGACAGCAGCTTGATTCAAGCCTGAGTGTTGATACAAATCAGACAGCAATAGACTTATGACTGAAACAGACAGTTTGGAAGAGGATATGCAAGTTATACTAACCAAATTGAGATTCAAGAAATACAAGCACAACTAGGACAAAGTGTTTACATATTTGGGACTCACACACTACTCACTTGGACTACACCCTAGTGTATTGAATAAATGTCAGATGGAATCAACCTACATGTTCCATTGCAAATCAGAGCCCTCAACAGACTGCATTGTTTTCACTAGGATGGGGTGAGTTCTCCAAGTCTTTCTCTGTCTGACCCTTCACTCAAAACATGCTTTGCCTGCTGGTGCAGCTTTACTGCTTGAAGGAGAGATTCTTCAGCTTCATCCAGTCGATCTAGACGCATGTAGAGCTCTCCAAGTCTTGCTCTGTCTGACCCTTCACTCAAAACACTCTTTACCTGCTGATGCAGCTTTACTGCTTCAAGGAGAGATTCTTCAGCCTCACCCAACCTGTCTAGATACATGTAAAGCTCTCCAAGTCTTAACCTGTCTGGCCCTTCACCTGATATATCTTTTGCTTGCTGGTGCAGCTTTACTGCTTGAAGGAGAGATTCCTCAGTTTCATTCAACTGATTCAGATGCCTGTAAATCTCTCCAAGCTGAAAATAACACCTTGCCCTATCTTGGTCTGATAGGGAGACTTTCTCCAGTACTTGAACAATTGCATACTCAGATGGACCACCTAGGTATGTCATCCACTCAGAGTGTGAGCACAATGCCCTTGCCAAATTTGCACTTGCTGCTAGCTCTGGGTGGGACAATGCATAGAGCAAGATACATTCAATGTTCCCAAGTTCTGGTCTGACAATATCATGATTGCTACTAGCCTGGTAAACATTATGGCTCAATATGAATTGAATATAAAACCATACAAGCCTATCTGCAGACTCATAGGGAAGAAATTCATCCAGCTTAGTAAATGCAAAGTGCCTGATAGGGTTAAGCAGTTTAAATCGATGCTCCTCATCAATGTTGGCCACAGAGGTTTGAACAAGCTTCTGCAAAGATTCATGCAAGATATCTGCATTATTGGAGAACATGGTCTGAGAAAGATTTGAAAGGATCTCAGAGGTCTTAGTTAAGCCTCCAGGGTGAAGAGACAGAACTGCTAAGGCAAGGCATGCAGAGGGGGTATCTTTCAATTGAGGACTATCCAGAGAGAGTGTGATAGAGGTATCCAGATCCATAAGACGACTTCTTTCTCCATCACTTCTGCTTGCAACAGCAGTGCTCCTTTGCCATCGGTGCCAGACCTCTTTTGTAGTTTCTTCCTTCCCATTTGCTAAAGTGCCAAGCAATGTCAGCACAAGTGGCACCCCACCAGCTCCAATCACAAGTTTTCTGGCATACTCATCATCCTCTAAGCAGCATGAAAGTTGTTGAAAAACAGCAAAAGCATCATCAGAGGAGAGTGGAGGCAATGAGTCTGCAATTGCATCAGACCACATTACTCCATGTGGAAGAGTAGATCCCCTCATTGTGACTATGACTGAAAGGTGGGGTTGCTGAGCCAGATCTGAGAGAGCTGATTCAACCTGAACCCGGGTTGATGGAGGATCCCAAACAGTCTCAAAATTATCAAGACATAGAACCACATTTCCATGTGTTAAAATGAGGTCTGAGAGGGTATCCAGAATACTCTCTCGAAGATGTGTGTTATTCTGTTCTTGTGAGATTCCAAGCATATCAGCAAGACTAGTGTAGAAGGCTTGAACTGTGATTGATGTTTCACAATTCAGGAAGTACTGCTGCAATCCAAATTTCTGTTTGACTTCATCATCATGCAGAGCAGCAAGAGCCAGATTGGTTTTCCCTATACCACCAGTGCCACGGATGATGCATGATTCATGTCTCAGAATTGATTTAACAACTGCCTGCTTCTCTTTGTCACGACCCATAAACAAGACTGGCTTTGGAGGTAGCCTTTTAGGTTGGGATGTGGTTCTAAACAGCTGTTAGCTTATGCTTGAACTATTTACTTAATACTGACTTGGGTGGGTCCAGTGGGACAACACCAGCTAAAGAAGAGGGAATGTCATTATAACCAGTAAAAAATTTAAACAATTCACATACTGAGTTGTGATGTAGGAACCACCTTTGCACCAGCATGCAATGCATCTACTGCTGCTGACAGATTTCTTGTCACCTGCTCAAGGCCAAGGTAATTGGATGTGTGTGCTTCAACATTTGCAAGCTTCTCCCAGTCAGAGAGTGATACTGACTGCAATCCCTGTTCAACATTGAACCGGAAATAAACATTGGAAGTATTGGCAAAGCGGTGCATGACTTGCTCATGTTCCTTCTCACAATCAGTTGCTATTCCCTGAATAGCCTTGATAACATCAGTAGGTATGAAGTTCCTCTGTAGGAAAGATGGTTTTGTCAAAGCAATGATGTCTCCTTTGCCAGTGCCAATGCTGATGATACAGGAAAGATGGTGATTGGGAAACACTTGCATTGTCTCTTTGAGGAGGCATTGGATTGGATTGTTGAGTCCCATCCCACCATCGATGTAAATCTGAGATCCAATCTTCATCCCTTTGAAGAATGTTGGAGCTGCAGATGTGGCACGAGCTGCTTCCCAGATCATGCAATCTACACCTGGATCTTCTGAGGATATATAGGTTCTAAGGGGGACAGCAACACTTGCATTCATATTCAGGCTGTTTTGAGTGCACACAAACCTACAAGTAGAATTATGGGAGATTGAGGAAAATCGAATGAAACTTACACTTTGCATGCATCCACTCTATTATCCATTAACATTGCATTTGCATCTCCTAATTTGATCTGAATTATCTCCTTGATAGCCTGCTCCAACTTGGTTGCACTGAACCTTCCTTCACCTGTTGTCCATTTTGGCTGTGAAAACACCTCTTTGGAAAGCTTGGGATACATCTCTATGGCCTCATCTACTGACATGCGGAGACGACCAAGCATGAGAACAATGAGCCTAAAAATGATTATCAAATGATTCCAAGTTGGAGCCACTCACCCTCCAGTGCTGGTTCCAGCCATCATAGAGAAGTATTCACAAGGAAGAGGTGTCTCAGAGAGGTTTTTCTTCATCTTAAGTCTGTGCATGATATGTTTGAGGATAATGAGTGAAGACAGTCCTCGGATTCCACCTCCATCTGTATTACGGCTCTTAGTCCTTGTGATAAGCCAGTCGAGTGTTATACCCACCTAATGATAACAGCCGAAGGCCTTTCTGTTCGTTCCGGTTGCCCAACATTGGGGAAAGGGGAATTGAAAGTGGGAAAGTGGGGAAGCGAAGTACGTGGTAGTCTCAGTTTGACTTGCAACAAACACGTGGACGTCAGGCTGTTGAAACGTTCCTATGATACTGATTGATTGTTCGCAATTCAGATGTCAGGAGAAAGCCGAATCCCAGAATAGATCCGTGGACCGAGGGATCATTGAATGAGCATAACACCTGGTCTGAAACTGAGAACAGACCTTATGAATGTTGTGCTAGAAGGTGACAGACATGTGTGCTTGCTTGGTGTCCAAATCCGTTGGCAACGATTATTCCTCGGATTGAATCGATCTATTTTTGTCGCCTGTAGCGCCGGTGTACTGCCCGGATACTATAGAACAAGCTCAACACTGCTGTGATGCCCTTGGGTTCCCCGATTTGTACCAGGATGTATGAGGTTCTCCAAAAATGTGATGTAAATGAGACTTCATTCTGAGCAAGAAGTAAACGACTCGGGTAAAGAGCCATACTAAATACTACGGATGAGATGTCAATCACCGATCCGAACTACAGTGATTGACAGATTCGAAAGCGAGTCCTGCCTACAAGCCCTCCAAAGCGGTTAGCAGCATTGGAGTGCGAGAGTGATGACACGACTGCTCGATCAAATAGTAACGGTGAGGCGGGAAAATGCTTGAGCCTGAGACGTGAAGAAAGTACAGGTTCTGATACGAGATCTGAACTGAATAGCTTGAATGCAGGGACGTTTGATTAATATTTAGAATGCAGGTGGCCGAGCGGGTATGGAGCTAATCGATGATCAATTCAGGAAGCGTCGTGTCTTGGAGAACCCCGATACATCCGGATCGCGTTATGCTGTTCGAGGCAACGCGTCGACCGCGATAGACTTGATATCAAAAACGGAGTCTCGTGTATGGAGCCAAGCGGTTACGAACACAGGCGGATTCAACATAGGAACGCTTACCTCTCAAAACGTACAATAGCAACTTTCCGAGGACCACTTGGCAGCAACCATTACTTGCTGAAAAAAAGACAGAGCCTAACAAGCCATGGTTTCATAGTTGTGATGCAGACTATCCGATTGGCTGGAAAACCGCCCGGCGACACTGAGTGCAAACTGAGCATCTGAGTGTCATGTCACATGTCACACCTGGATATAAATTTAAACGCCGAACGCGCAACGAAAAGTCTGACCACTAGTACTAAAGATTCGTTCAGCTCCTTTTGGCTTACTGAATCAAAGCAGGTTTCATTTTTGATACACCTCAAGCTGCGATGTTCTCACTCACATTCGAAGCAGACAGAGGTACGTCGTGGTCTTGCTATCCTACACGGCAATGATGTCTCCAAGACATCTCTTATACATGGTCCGCATGTTCTCTAAAGTCTGCCAAGTTGCTTGAGAGACCCACAGCCCGCTCCCACACTTTTAGTGCTGAACCGAATACGGATAATAGATATAGCTCCTCCACCTCTTTACCGATACCAATATCTACGTCTCCATTTCAAATCCCCCTCACACGGCAGGCACCATCACTAATGCTACCCACATACAACCATCTTGAGAGAATAGAGGACCAAATCATTTCTAGTCCGAAGAGCTGCTCTCTGTACCGCAGAAAACCCGCCATCGTAATCGCTATAGATCCGTTTGCTGTTTCTTCATCAGCCGAACACTCAGATCTCTGAGTATTCGGTCTCATATGGCGCTTATCGATACAATCATATTACGTCCATCAGCGCTGTACGACCACATCCGCTTCTTTCTCACAGTAGTGACTACTCTTTGACTTTGCTTCGGTGTCCTTGGAAGCATACAGACAGGCCTAGGGCTTAATTTGCGTCATTCAGTATCTTCCGCGTTCTCTGCGATGCTTGGACGCAACTTGGACGTAACTTGGACGTCAATCTGTCAAACTGCGAGTATGGACCTAAATATACAGATTGGTCATACTGCAATATTCAGTTAAACGCTAGCCATAGTGACAGCTATATGATCAAAGCTCTCTATTACTGATTGAGACGATCAGGTTTTGACAAAGTGACGTCAGGATGCAATACGTACTTTATGATGTCAGAGTACGGCTTTGATGAATCGAGCGTTCCGGTGGCAGAGACGCTGATGCAAGTTGACCGACTGAGAGAGGTGAGAAGACGGGTGGAACTCCAGGCATGTTTCTGTTCTGTTCTCGGTCCCTATATTTCTATCATTCATATTAAAGAAGCGTTCAAGGTATCAGTAAGTATACTTTAAGAGGGCCAACGGCAACATCGGACCGAAGTATCACGTAAGAGGCGCTAATCATATCGAAAAAAAACCAGTTCTCTTCGTGTGTGTAGCCATTCGCAAGACGTAAACAACGGATCTTTGGTATACCGTTAGGACTCACTCCGCTAGTGCTTCTTTCAGGGAATGGAGGAAGCCGCGGCCTTGTGAGAGAAAGCAAAGAGAAGGTGCACTCCATCAAGATCTCATCAGCCTCCCTCCGCCCTGTTCTCTTATATGTTTGCTGTGGTCGCACCTACTTGTCATCACTGTGTTTATAGTCCTACACATCACCACTATGGGCAGTGCTTTGTCTCAATGTCGGCCATGTCATTTGTGGCCGCATCGCTGATCTCCATGTGACTGGGTGCGGTGCAATCTGAATTATCGATCGTTGACCCTCAGCTTAATGTCCGAGTTTTATTATGTTGGTTTAATGTCCAGTTCTCAGTGGTTTAATATCCGACTCGGTTTAGTTGATATCTGAGCTCATCAAATTCAATGTCCAACTCGGTTTAACGTCCAGTTATTTATCCAGAGTCTCAATTCAATGTCCGAGCTTCATGATGTTGCAAGGCCAGACTCGACTCGACGTCTGCTTATCCCATTCCGATTCTCAGTCTAATGTCTGAGTTCCTCTATCTGAATTGGTACAATGTACAATTGTTCACGTTCAATCCTCGATCTTATTTGAGTTTTGAGTCTCACCATATTGGAACTTGATTCAATGTACGATCATCTGATCTTATTTCGTGTCTGCACCTATCTGAGTCCCCTTTACCTCTCGGTTCAATGAGTCTCAGTCTCTTCAATGTTTGCTTTTAATTCAACAAGTCTAAACTTGATATCTGTGCTCGATTGCGCTTTTATTGTCCAACTGCTGATGATGGAGCTGTATATCCTAGTCATTTGATCATCTGAATATTCCACATGTTCTGTGTGTGTATAGCTCAATCCCTTTTTCTGCAACAATCAATCTTTGACTAGATGCCAGACTATTGATCCATATGGTTGCTTACAAATTGATTCACTGTTCAATGTTCAAGCTCATGTCCCATCATTCGAGTCTGTATAACACCTATTTTTCTGATGCTTGATTCTGGCTGGATATTTGAGTCCACAGTCTGTGTATTCATGTCAGACTTTCTCAATACTCGGGTCCCTATCTCAGTCTATATATTTGTCTTGTTTCAACAATCATTCTGGTCCAGTTCTCAAGGTCAGCTACTCTCATCAACTTGTGTTAATTGGGTCTTTGACTCAAAGGTTTGTTTCACATTTGGACTCTATGACCCGTTGATTGGTATGGTTGATATTGAGTTTGTCCCAATCCTTGTTAGGTCATCATGTTCACTTGTGTGACATATGTCATCTTTATGCTGGATCATCCCCTTGCCTCATATCCAATTTTGACAGGTGCAGTACTCTCCATTTCCTTATACTTAAAGCAAGAGATCTGAACAGCCTGACATTCTTAAAATGTGTAATTTGTTTGCACTCAATTGATCCAAGGTGGATCCAATCTCAGACCAGTGTACCAAATGTTGCAAATTTCACAGACCCATGATCCATTCCATCTGTCTGACTTTACAATAGTCCCTTGATTATCTTCTTTGTATCTTCTTTGTTAGTTTGAGGCATCTGATGATTGCTTTTTCTCATGCCATCATGAGTGTTGGACAGCCTGTTGTAGACCAAAACGAGCCCAGGTATATAGTTTCTCCCAACAGGCACAGCTTAGCAATATCATCTTCATCAGACTCTGAGCCTGGACTAGGTGGGTACTGGGTTCAGGTGTCTTTCTAGTGCATTCAGAGGTGCATGTTGGTTTCTCAAGCTCCACAATGCATGCTGGTGAGTATAGACATTGAACAATCTGTTCAGATCCTGACCTTGTAGTGCAGCCACTGTCCTGTTTGTAATTCAATTTCTTGTATATCTGTTCTTGGCACCAGTCAGTTTGGGCTGCCAGTCGGTGTGGCTGGCCTTGGGTGCCTTCATGGCTGCCTTGGTACCATTGCTTCTTGGAGTTGCCACTGGCTCATTGCAGCAAAATTTGGTAAATTAGAGGTCTTTGCAGTACAGGAGGTAAGAATATTAACAAATGTGCTTTTGTGGTCATGTGCATCACATCTCTCCTATGCATGCAGCTCCATACCCCCCAAATCCAAGCTTTACTGCACCACAAATCTGGTCCATCACCTTTATCACCCTTGATGAGTCTGCATCAGAGCAGAGCTCAGTTGATGTTCTATCTGATACAGATGAGCAGTCAGCTGATTTAGTATCTGGTATTGCTCATGGTGAGCTTGAGGATACATTTCCATTGCATTCAATGGTTGATGTAGATGGTGAATGGCCTGGCAGTAAAGTCATATCACCAGAACCCTTAAAAAAATATTTAGAATGAGCACTTAACCAGTTTATTTGTACAGGTTGTGCTACCATCAATTTTAGCTGCTTAAACAGAAGCAGTACATACCTGCCTCTCTGCCATCTGGATACAATTACACTCCATCTAGATAGACCTTGGAAACCTACAAGTGAGTACCTGAAGCAAATGTGGCTGACCAGGCTCTAGTTTCACCTTTACTGTGTAAAATTCCCTCATCCCAACTGGGTTGGTGATGCATGTGAGGTGCAAGGGGGTACCAAAAAATCAATGAGGTACCAGGGGTTGTATAAAAATTTAAGGCCCTGGATGACAACCCTCTCCCTCCACATGACTGTACCTTCATAAAATGGTATGCATATGATATGGGAAAACAAATGTAAAAGAGCTTATTCTTCTGTGAACACTGATTTCAAAGGCCTCAACAAGGGTTCTGGTTGCTACTGACTTGCTATTTGAGATGAAGTTGGTGGAGCATCAGCAGTAGCCGGTTCTACCATACCAGCTGCTTATGGGCCTTGTGTACCAAATCTAGCAACCGATGGAGTGGGAAATGTCTCAGCAAAAATATATTCATATTGGACACTCTTCCTTGATCCTGTTCTCTTACAGTGGCACTTCAAACACCAGAGGTATCACAAACATTATATCAGCATTGTACAGCTCCTCAATATCTGCCTCCAATTTGAAATCACAAGAGAAGAAATTGAGGTGCTGCAAGCTGGTTTTATTGGTTGGGTTACACAGTATGAAAAGTACACACTTTTCTTATTCAATTTTGGGCTATAAAAATGGCTCACAAAGTAGTACAGCAAGACGCCATTTCACCATGAATCTGATTCTCTTTCCCTTCTTCTCAGTCTGTTGGCATCATGTTGGTCTGAGATAAATGAGCATCTGTAGTTGCTTGCCAGCTGGAGCATTACAAGCCAGTCTGTCTCAAGGGGAGCTCTAAATCACGGAAAAAAGGTGTGAATGCAGGGGAAGTTGGCCCAGTGCTCATTCTTGGCATACTCCCTGACACATTGTACATAGAGGGCAGTGTGATGCTCAAGACACTCAAAGCAGGATGTCCCAGGATCAAAGACATGTGGATCATTGGCAATTGGACAGAATCACTAGATTGGATGAGTTTGACACATGCCAATGATACCAACAGGAATGTACTCATTCTATATCTGATGGAATGATCCATCAGATCTCTTGAGTCAGCCATTTAAAGCAGTAGTCTGCAGCATGCTCTCTGTTGATGGTGTTGATGGTAAGAAGATGCATGTGGTTGAGTGCATGGCTGGCATATGGCAAGTTATTTCAGCCATTCAACCTATACTCAAAAGGTACAAAAGATGGTATGTCAAACACTGGATTATAGGTTGATCAGCAGGTGTTATTCCACCTCCGATGTAGGTCAATGCAATTTGACCTATGAGTCAAACTATAATAGGTCCTCCAGTGATTTTTGACCTAGTGTTTGTTGATTTCTAAGCTTAGGTATCTTCACAGTGGTTACAAGGGGTTGCCCAGAAAAAGTCAAAGAACAGGGGTTGTATAAGATTTCGACAGCTTGTGCAGTGAACTACCTATATGATATTCCTTGTTTGTCTGGACTAACACTGTCTTAACTTTGCAGCATCACCCAGCCAGAATGATGTGGTATTTACACTGCACATACAATTTAAAGTTAGCAGAGATCTGGGTCGGAGCTGGTAAACCATTTTTGACTGCCAGTGATTCTGCCAAAGAGAGAGGAAGTTGAGGGGGAGGAGACCTTTTCCTCTGTGACTAAGCCAAGGACTCATGGCTTTAACCAGATTCTCATCTGCTCGCTTTCCTCCCAGGCCGCATATCATACAGCGGGAGTTCCTTTCACCAATTCCAAACACCGCATGAAGATACAGATCATTTTGGCTCTTTTTGGTATACTGAATGCTGAGTAGGTTTGTTTTGATGTACCTCTTGAACTGGTGATATTCCCAATGACATCCGAAGCAGACAGGTACATTGTAGTCTTGTTTTCCTACTTGGTGATAATGTCTGGCAGACTTTCTTGTACTGCCAAGTTGCTCAAAACACCCTATCCAGCTCCATGTCCTAACAAACCTTTTGGTGAGCCAAATATGGATATAGCTCCTCTTTATTGCTTCTTGAATCTTCATCAATACCAATATCTCTATTTCCATTTCGAGTCTCCTCACATGATAGCAGGTATCATTAAAGACCGATTGCAAGAGGAAGAGGTCCAGGTGGAGGCATGTAGTATGCTTCTATCAGCCGTATTGACCAAGCTTTCGAGTTATACCAGCACTTCAGTGACACGGAACCAAGTGCTTTGTGTTCATGGTACTGCCCATACTCCGTAGTTCACAGCCTTGATTCTCTGACTGCTTATATACAGGCTGAGATGACTGTCTGATACTGAATACCGTTACTAGTTCATCCTAATTCCATCTCAGTCACAATGCTGACAAAGGAATGCTAGGCTCATCGACGAGAGAATGAGATTCCACTGTCGAAGGAGATTGTGTTCCGCTGGTGGAACAAAGGGGAAGATGGTTGGGCTCGAGATGGGGCTATGGCAGTAAAAGGGGTTGTGTCAGGTTTGGGAGATATGGGGGCTCTAGCACTACTCTGAAATTGTTAGTATAATACTCTAGTACTTGCTCTGGTCATGGTCCACTGAAGCCTCTTCAGATGGACTTGCTCTGGCTCTTGCTCTGGCTCACTCGCTCGTGGTTTTGATCAAGACGTGACTTGTTTATGTAATAATTACAAAAGCAGCATGTAGGTAGCATATAGAGTCCATAGTAGACTGGCCGTGGTCCGGTTCTGACCCTACTGAACCTAGGGTCGGACCTGACCCGAACCTCAGGTCCGGGTTCAGTGGCTGTGTCAGACCCTGTTGGTGAGGTTCAGGTCCAGGACAAGAGAGGACCTGGCCCTCAGGTCTGAACCGCAGGTGCACCCGGTCCACTACATGACATGCAAGGTGCAATAAAAGCTGGTAAGTTTCGAAATTTTGAGTCATCTATTACAGTTGGAAGTTAAACCTACTAAGTCAAGTCATTGTTCTATGCTATATGTACTCAGAGAGACGTCTGATAGGGATAAGGTAAGGTTGCTGCGTAACTAAAAGCGTGACATCTATGTGACATACACCGCCAAGATGCTGAAATGGGAGAGCTGCACCTCAAAATTGATTTCAGACTCATACTATTGATGTATTCTACTGTATTGTACCCTCTCAGGAGAAAGGTAAGCTCAAATTAGCATTTTATTGATATGGGCTCAAAGTTTGCTCAAGTTTGGTCCTGAACCCGGTGCACCCAGGTCCGGACCCGGACCTGACCCTCTAGGACCTGAACCTACAGGTCCAGGTCTGGGTCCAGCAAATAGGTGGACTGACCCTCGAGGTCTGGTTCGGGGTCCGAGAAAAATAGGTCGGACCTGACCCGGACCAGACCACGGCCAGTCTAGTCCATAGAATAAAATCAAACCTTCCTAGACCTCAGGAATCTTGTATCAGCATACCACCAGGCCCATACCATGTCACTTTGAGGTTGGCCAGGCCTCAATACACTTGCTCAAGGTGTAGGTGCAGACAATCGGGTGGCGTGGATACTCAAATCCTTCAGTTTCGGTTGGTGGTGTAAGTACTGAAGTCAAACAAAACTTATCTGGTAGTCAAATCATGTGTAGGAATGAAACTGAGAAGAAAGCGGTAATCAAATGGTGAACTGGATTATTGGGTATCAATTTGATGTAACAGTGGAAGAGTCAAAGGAATCAATATCTGGTAAAGGTCAGTAGCAACACAATGAATTGAACAATAATAACAAAATGACTCAAATGGTGGGTGGCGACGAGTGAGTCACACCACCCTACCACACTGCCCATGGCAAGCAATGACCATGAGTTGACACAAATGAATGGAGGACAGGCTGGGCTCTTGGCAGAGGTACACTCTACCCCATTACTCTCAAAACTACCCCAAAACGCAGACATCCACGATCCAAGACCTCATTTCCCAACTCGTTCTTTGAATACCACGCAGGAGGGACATAACAAATCAAATACATTCTGTAACTGAAGAAACGAAACTCCTAGATGCGTTACAGGAATAACAACACGTCGAACAGGATCACAGAACCAAGTCAAGGGTACGGGTTGAGAGACAGTATTAGGGGAGCTCAAGGTTGGACTTTTTTTGCTACTTTTTTTTCTACTTATTCCCCACTTATTGCCAATTTGGCAGTAATTTAATAACAAGTAAACAAAATAAGTAAGAAATAAGTAGGAAATAAGTAGAAGCTTGAGACCCCCCATTTTGAAAAAAGACAAATAAGTGACTTTTTTTTGACTTTTTTTGACATTTCTCTGCCAAAATGATGAATAAGTGAGGAATAAGTCACTTATTTGTGAAAAAGCAACACCCCAGCTGCTTTTCCAGCTACTTATTTCACTGATTATTCTGTCACTTATTTCAAATAAGTAGAGAAATAAGTAAAAAATAAGTAGCTAATAAGTAAAGAATAATTACAGGCTTGAGCGGACCTATTGTATCGATTCGTGCCTTCCTTCCCTGATTCTAACAGTTATTTTGAGAAACATAGTGAATCCCAATGCAACACCGGAGGACATCAAAGTTTTTGTTGACAGTGGAGATACGCAGGTCTTTGCTCAGGCGGTGAGCTACAAGGCCCCTCCTCATAGAGAACTCTGATTTGGGAAACACTAGGTAAACTCAAGTCGGTACAAAAGCTCACGAACGGTATATCGTGAAGTCCAAGCACGACATGAAGATCTGAAAGGGCTCGAACGCACGCTGGCAGAGCTGGTACAGCTCTTTAATGATGCAACGATGTCAGTCATTGTTGAACAACAAAACGACATTTTCGACAATCTCGAAAAGACAACTGCAGATGTGGAGGTTAATACTAGAGCTGGGTAACCTTCCCCCTCTCTCTCCCTTCGTTGCTGACATTGTGTGGAGCAGATCGCACCACAAAAGCCCGTGATTCAGCATCCGCAAGGCGTAAATGATGGATCTGTTTTGGAATATTCGTTTTTGTGATTGTCTCTGGCCCTGGTTTTGGGGCTCAAGTTTGGGTTGAATGATAATAGCAGGCCTGGGAGTGGAGGGAATAATACGACGTCGTAAAGATGGTATGTCCGGAACGGCCAGAGCCGGTGACGTCAGATCAAGGGATCGTCAGCCGGAATCGGCAAGGAATCGGCTTCCAAAGCCACCCTGCATGCAAATCCTCCTGCAGTTACCTCCGATGTAGAGAACTTGAGCAGTACTCGATCATATTAGTAACGGTAACGAAGGAGATTTCTGGTACTCAAATGCTTACCTGAACAATAATCCATATGGTACATGATCCAAATAGATAGCCATTTACTAAATAAGCTTTTAGGATGCCGGTGGGTGAGCGGGTATGGAGAGGAGCTTATCGATTATCAATTCAGGAAGCTTCTTGGAGAATCCCGATACACCCGATGACTCTATGCTGTTTGAGGCATTGCATCGACACAAAGAGTAGTCGACTGTCTTGATATGAAAAACGAAGTTGGAGTACTAACCACGGTTCAAAAAAAAATTATCTTCGCAGCAATTACTTGGCAGAGATATCTGATTAATTGAGAAGCGTCAGCCAAGCTCAAGAACGAGTGGAGAAGACGCTCATGATAGGTTGGCAGGGTATTGATGAGACCGTATCAGCAAAGCACGGAATTGTGAGCGGACCGGACCGGACAAGGTTGCAATTTCAGGGTCAGTCGAGTGATCATACATCAGGTTGGCGCAATTTGTGCTTTATAAGGACGGTGCATTTCAACAATTTCAGCAAAAAAAAACCCAGGAGAGACAGCCCACCAAACAAGATGTCACAGTTGTGGTATAGATGGCATCGGATTGGCTGGAAAACCGGGTTTGTGCGATACCGAGCGTCAAGAAGGTGTCATGTCACATGTGACTTCCAAACTTGGACCCATGAACACCTTCAATGCGTTACAAAAAGTGGGCTCTGACCCCTACTAGTGGTCTGTTCAGCTCGTTTTTGCTGATGGAATGACTTGTAGGCTCTCATATTTGATACACCTCTTCAAGCTTCAAGCTGTGATATTCAAGTGATATTCTCAATGTTGTGTTACAAATCCTTAAATTGATATATGACTGCGTGAAGGAAATTTCGTTCTCAGGATCTGATAAAATCAATAAAACGTGCCAATTGATCTCAGGTCTGGTGCTGTTAAAATTGTATGAGTATTTTGTTCGGTTTTGTGATGACGGAATTCTGACGAACTGATAACCGGTCCATTTTGGGTCCATTAGGGTATTCGAGATAGTCTCAGTCGGAGAAGCTGTGGATGCCAAGCTGGAGCTCGCAGTACTCCATATGGCTGTATGCTCCAGAGGCAAAGGTTACGTCAAATCTTGAGCTCCGAGGCTCCAAGCTTAAAGGTAGTAGGGCATTAGTTGCTGTAAAGTATCAGAAAGAAGTGGCGTACCCGACATAATTCATCGGCAAGCGCCAATGTGGAAGTATAAGGCTATGACCTCGTTTCCGAGTCCTAGTGGCCTCGCGGCCTCGCTTGAGATACGGATGAGAAAACAGACGTTCCCTGTTTTGAATAGACTGAATTTTGACCTGCTGAATGAAATGAGAAAGAAGAGTGAAAGAATGCCGTTGGTAAATAAGCAGCAGTGGACGAACCAGATCCGCAGTTTCCTTCCATCACAGATCAGGATCTGGAGGAGCTGGCGTGAGAGTAAGAATGATATTGCGATTGTGATGTGAGGGATTTCAGATGGTATAGACAGCAGCCCTTTGGACTGGAAATGATTTTGAGGGTTTTCATGTGGACGGAGCTAGTGGTACTATGTGAGGGGGACTTGAAATGGAAAAGACCTGGAGGCCATATTCGGTTCAGCGCTCAAAGGCTCGGGAGCAGGCTACAGGTCTCTCGAGCAACTTGGTGGACTCTAGTGAATATCTGAAACATGTGCTAACATGTATAAAGGAGTCTGCGAGACAATATCGAGTAATAGCAAGATCGTGACGTACTTACCTCCGTCTGCTTTGGGAATACTGTACCATTTCGAGCAGTTCGGCAGCCACTGTGACCTGTGACACGCTGTCCGAACTGGAGTGCCCGGCAGATGGCCTTGGGGCCTGTGACCTGCCGAAAATTTCAGCAGATCAATAGAATCACAGCATAAATGTACCATTATAATTAGAGTATACAAGTAGTGTGGACGTCGACCATTGAAATAGTTAACAGTAGCTTCTCAGTCATGTGGGAAGCAGACACTATATTAAGCAGGGAAAGCCTGTCAAACAAAAATTGATTGATTGCGCATCGCTGGACAGCCTAAAAAGCAAAATCACATTCAATAATTGTTTACTGCTCAAAAGCAAGATATATAGAGGTGTGACCACCTATCTGAACCATCCGGCGGAACCCTATGTGACCTGTAACCGCCATGAAATTTCGGCAAACTATTTTGACTGTGACGCGTGACCTGCCGAACTGCTCAAAATGGTACAGTAGGATGCATCGTTAGCCTGCTTTGCGCTCTCCCAGGCCTCTGCACAGTTCCTTCATTTTCAACACCTCCGATTCACTTTCCTTTAAGTCATTTTAATTATACTCCCCTGTCCTGAGGCTGTCCCTCTGCCGATATCCTGTAGGAGCCACCCGATTCATCTTCGATTCATGATACCTACACAGAACATTAGACGATTAGATGAATCGAGCAGAGATGCTGATCGAAGAAGGACGGGTGGAAGTCGATGTCTGCTTTCAGGCTTATGTCTTATGTCTGGGGGTAATCAAGTTAATCAAGATACGGAACCAGGGTGTTATGTATTCTTGCTGCTTGCAGTGTTACAGACTTATGTGGCTTAGTGGTTACGCGTATGTCTTTTTATGTAAGCTTGGGTGATAAGTTCAATCCTCGGCTTTACATGCTTTTTCCAGTAAAGAAATAACTTTCATACTCATCTTTTTACTTCGTCAAGCAACTCAATAGCTACAGAATATGTAGAATACCACCAGCCTTGAAAACAATGAGATTTTTTCTGCCTGCGGCACCAGAAGATCATATCAATGAGAAACTTTGATTTGAGACATTGATCCAGGTTCCGCATTGCTGGGTGTGTACTGGTCACAGTGTCGAAGCCTCGTGTTAGCTGAAGGCTGTCCTACTGTCAAAGTTGAGTCTGCAACTTTTTGCGGGCCTGCAGCGCTACTGTTAACGATAATGTATAACCAACTAGCATAAATCCAAACCTAGTTGTTCCATGTGAAGCTCTAGCTCCCATTTCCACTTGCTCAGAGCTCGATGTACAAATTTTTGAAGCCTGCATGCACCCATTGACAGCATAGTGTTTCTGTTAGAATCCAGTGTGTGGTGGACAGACCACTTCTTGCAATTCAAACTGGTTATGGTAACGAGCCTTGGGATCTAGCGGTTGCCATATTGACGACACCATTATTCTTTGTGCCAAAAGTTTCGGGCCTGCGGCACCAAATAATTAGTGCTCTATGGTATCTCAAATCTACTCACTGTGGTTTTGTAAAGATGTTGCATCACTTACTATCAGGTAATAATAATCCTGCTAGACCACCGGCAGTTGAACAAGAAAGCACTGTCGAAAATGAGAACACAGACGGCAGATAAACACATTACCAGGATATCACCTCAAAACTTGCATCAAACAGTCACTGGTGACATGGCAATCTCATTGTTAATGGTACCATACAGCTTGACAACATGTGGAGGCAGCAGGACAATGAAAAAGAGCTAACGACATTATGTCCTGCACAGCCACATGGTATGTCACATAACGACCCCCAGACATATTACATGAGCCTGCTTTCAGGGTTTGATTGATTGTATTGAATAAAGGTTTTTACTGGTGACATCAGACCGAACGGAACCGAAGTATGACGTAGGGCACTAAATGAAAAGATAGATACTATAGCTTGGTAACATCCCCGTCCATCTCTGTCTGCATAGCAACATAACTATGATAAGGAGTTTACTTCGGGTCTTC
Source organism: Megacollybia marginata (assembly GCA_003313965.1). NCBI lineage: Eukaryota > Fungi > Basidiomycota > Agaricomycetes > Agaricales > Porotheleaceae > Megacollybia > Megacollybia marginata. The sequence continues at coordinate 22,496 of QLOY01002873.1, forward strand.
ATCCCTCTTATGTTGGTTCTCACCAAAAGAATTGGCAGGGAAAATGGTAAGAGATTAAACGCCAAGTCATTCTTGCCACAGTATTAACCCGTGATGTAGATGTTTGTGTAGTCTACCACGTTATATCAGGAAACAATATTTGTAATGAAATAGAGAGGCTCACCAATGTCCTACCTCCCTCGCATATAACCAACAACAAATCCTTCGATACACGAACAGAAAAAATTTCTACACTCATCGCTCAAACCCACAAAACCAATCCCATCACAACTGCACCACCCAACACTGCAACTCCCGACATCTTATTCGACGCCGCAGCATTAAGGTTATCCACAACAGCCATACCCATGTTGTTGCAGATGTTCACGTAGTCTACGGTTCCTTATCAGAAACAAGATTCGTAGAGAAAGAGAGCAGCTCACCACCCTGAATAGCATTCCCAATCGAAACCTGCAACATATTCGCCTGGACAAGGCAATTCATACACGCAGTGATATAGTCACTATCCTGGTTATCGCATGCGCATGCCTTGGATGTGCAGTTCTGCGTGGCATGTCTTAAGAAAACGCATGGGAAGACAAGGAAAAGGAAGATATGCACCCTGAACACTTCAAGAACGCTTTGTGAACACTGTCCCGAACACTGTTGTGGGATATCGCTCAACGGAGGCACAGTGGTGTTCTTATTGAATTTGTTGTATAGTTTGTCAAGCAGATCTTCTGCAGAGGTTCCCAAAACTACGAACCTCTTATCACCAGCTCACTAACACGAGAGAGAGTAGCATACCAGGTTGACTAAGGAACCCCAGAACCACGAAAAGAGTTGCAAAGATAAGACTGAATTTCGAAAACATGGCTTGAGTGATGGTAGGAGTGAGTGGGAAGGAAAGAAATGAAACCTCGCAGAGGCAGAACACAAAGGAAGGAAAGGTGGAAGACAGACAAAGAAAGAAAGGTGGTTGATGAAAGTGCTGCCGTTGTTGCATTGTTATGACACGTGATGCCATGGTAACAGCCAAATATGCCGGGTGCCGCGGATCTGAGATTGTTGGATGGTGCCGCCGGCAGAATAAAAGTGCTAGATACAGTGTCCTTCATCGCTCCCGCATCATTCACAGCCAGGACTATCTGTTTACACTCTGTGTACAGCTGAGTAGATCGTGATAGGGATTAAACATCCATGCAGCAACCTCGACATCTTGATTCAAGCCCGAGTGTTGATACAAATCAGACAGACTTATAACCAAAACAGACAGTTTGGAAGAGGATATGCAAGTTATACTAACCAAATTGAGATTCAAGAAATACAGGCACAACCAGAACAAAGTGTTTACATATTTGGGACTCACACACTACTCACTTGTACTACACCCTAGTGTATTGAATAAATGTCAGATGGAATCAACCTACATGTTCAATTGCAAATCAGAGCCCTCAACAAACTACATTGTTTTCACTAGGATGGGGTGAGTTCTGAATTTTCCAATGTAGTTAACTTACAAAGCTCATCAAGCTTCTCTCTAGCAGTTGTTTCCCATCGAGTACGTTTAGCCCAATGAAAAAGCTCCACTGCTTGAGTGAGAGATGTCTTGGCCTCATCCTTTCGATCTAGACGCATGTACAGCTCTCCCAGACTGAACCTATCTAATCCTTCATTATAAACACTCTGTGCCTGCTGATGCAGCTTTACTGCTTGAAGGAGAGATTCTTCAGCTTCATCCATCCTATCTAGATGCATGTAAAGCTTGCCAAGTATTAACCTGTCTGACCCTTCACCCAAAACACTCTTTGCCTGCTGGTGCAGCTTTACTGCTTGATGGAGAGATTCTTCAGCTTCATCCAGTCGATCTAGACACATGTAAAGCTCTCCAAGTGTTGACCTGTCTGACCCTTCACTCAAAACATTCTTTGCCTGCTGGTGCAGCTTTACTGCTTGAAGGAGAGATTCTTCAGCTTCATCCAGTCGATCTTGATGCATGTAAAGTTCTCCAAGTCTTTCTCTGTCTGACCCTTCACTCAAAACATGCTTTGCCTGCTGGTGCAGCTTTACTGCTTGAAGGAGAGATTCTTCAGCTTCATCCAGTCGATCTAGACACATGTAAAGCTCTCCCAGTCTTAACCTGTCTGACCCTTCACTCAAAACATGCTTTGCCTGCTGGTGCAGCTTTACTGCTTGAAGGAGAGATTCTTTAGCTTCATCCAGTTGATCTAGATGCATGTAAAGCTCTCCAAGTGCTAACCTGTCTGACCCTTCACTCAAAACATCCTTTGCCTGCTGGTGCAGCTTTACTGCTTGAAGAAGAGATTCTTCAGCTTCATTCAACTGATTCAGATGCCTGTAAATCTCTCCAAGCTGAAAATAACACCTTGCCCTATCTTGGTCTGACAGGGA
>QLOY01002879.1:956-14626 GCA_003313965.1 Megacollybia marginata
AACCCACGATCCAGCAGAGGGCATAGCCACAGGGTTTACCTTGGTATTCTTATCAAGGGTTTCACATACAAGTCCACACCTACATCCATATACATTCTAGGGCTTGCATTCGGCATAGTCCTTACAGGTAGTCTTATTGTGCTCTTTCTAAATGAGACCCATCTCTTAGATGGTCCCCTTGTCACTCTCTTAGAAAGCCCACCGGTAGTAGTTCTTACCGTCCGGACTTCCTTGACTATCTCTCATGAGGTGTCGTTACACTGTTGGCATATTGCCCGATTGATCATTCCTTAAGCAAACCCTTCGTCTTAAGACATCCCCGATCTCGTTCTAAGAGATATGACTTCAATGCCAGAAGCTGACAATTTCGTTTTGTAGACTTTTGATGTGATGTATATTGCGGTCAAGGTGATGATGAGTGACTTAGATACAATTGACCGAGCCTTAGGCCCAAGCCAACTCGTCTTAAGTCTGATTTGACCGTCCGCGGGAGTGATATACTCCGCGATTGACGCTGCATGCCTCTTATGACATGGGGTACCTTCTAACCTATAGGCTAGTCTCTAAGAGGGTCTTCCTCTTGATTAGGAGATGCCTGGAATTCGCCTTAGGAGGCGTTTCGAAAGATTTCCAGCCTTTGCCAACTAGTGGTCTTATCAGCGGCTGAACAATTTCCTCAAAACTCCCACTTCAAAAACCTCCAACTCCATCCATTCCTCGTACTGCAACTCCTGCAGATGTCGCTTTTCCCATTTCGCCATCCTTGCCATTATTTGAGGGTCCAAAACCGCTTGCTCCAAGTTCAGAACAGGGCTCGGTAAGTTGTTTATTATTTAAGTGTTTGCTTTCTAACACTCATGTTTTCTTTCTAGGTTCTTTCAGTTCCTAGTGAACCCATCGTCAACCTTGACAACTTCAAACCTGATATGACGGTGGAACTCCCAATTCCTTTGTTAGTTCCTGAGGTAAGTTTTTGTTTAGCATTACTTTCATACTAACTTTCGTTTCTCTTGTACTAGACTATTCCTTCCAGAGACCTTTGGAAGACAAGGGTGTCTTTGCAGGAGATATAATGACAATTGGTGGAATTAAGGACAAAGATGCGGCTTTTGATGAGTGCTTTGATAAGGGGTGCCTCTCCATGTCAAGAGGAGGAGGAACAGGCACGGCTTGTTTGGAAAGCAGGTGTGCGGTCAAAAGCTTGCTAGATGAAGGAATAGTCTAGTACAAGAGAAATGAAAGGTAGTATGAAAGTAATGCTAAACAAAAACTTACCTCAGGAACTAACAAAGGAATTGGGAGTTCCACCGTCGTATCAGGTTTGAAGTCATCAAGGTTGACGATGGGTTCACTAGGAACTGAAAGAACCTAGAAAGAAAACATGAGTGTTAGAAAGCAAACACTTAAATAATAAACAACTTACCGAGCCCTGTTCTGAACTTGGAGCAAGCGGTTTTGGACCCTCAAATAATGGCGAGGATGGCGAAATGGGAAAAGCGACATCTGCAGGAGTTGCAGTACGAGGAATGGATGGAGTTGGAGGTTTTTGAAGTGAGAGTTTTGAGGAAATTGTTCGGCCGCGAGCAAAGAAGGAAGTGAGAGGAGAGCCTTGAGGTTTGGAGGGAGATGAAATGATGATGTCATCATTGGTCAACATGATAGCAGAGAGGGAAGAATGGGAATAGTCCCATTTCGACTTACCACCCAGATATTGGGGACGGTTTCAAGTTTTGACACCCAGGGGTTGCTTCTTGCGACTCATGTTTTAATTAGAAGGCGGCATCTAATGGCATTGAAGTCCTGATCAGGAGGACTTACTTAAAATGGACTTCAGCCATCACCGAATGTGATCATTATGTGCATAATCAGGATTCTTTAACATCCCAAAAATGTACGATGCATCAGTCTCAACTACAAGTTTTCGACATCCAATTAACCAATATTGCATTTCCTTGAGAGCTCTCATAAGTCCAAACAACTCTCGTTTTGGTTGCAAGAACCTAGCTTCTCTCTCGTTAAGAATGATCGACTCAAATCTTGCAAAATTTTTCTTTTTCTTATCTTCTGGGTCTTCTTGATAGATATAGAACCCAATTGCTTTCCAAGACATATCAACAGCCAAAACCACAGGTGCAGGAGAATCATAGTCAATCACTCGCAAAGCCAGTAACGCTACTAGAGCATCTTTCAATGTTTGCATCGCAATTCTCTGTTCATCACCCTAGTCAAACTTAATGCCTTTTCTAGTGCAGGCCATGCCCTAAAAAAAAGGCTTTTCGAGCTGGTTATAACCACTGAGAAAAAAGCCTCTCTCATGGTTACATCCACCACCAGCCAAATTTATTACCTCAGCAAAAGCGGCCTGGGGCAGGATGGCAGGATCACATGTGCACTTATGTGCCTGATAGTGGCTGCATAAATACTGGTAAACAACAAGGTGACCATTTTGCTTGGGCCACCCTTGCCTGCTGCTAGGCTTGTACCCATGTTCTCAATCCTTTGCAGTGGTGTATATGTACTGTACTATGTATATCCGAATGGATAGTAGTAGCATATAATAGAAAAATGGTTGGATTTCATTTGCCAGATTGGATGCAGCAGCATCTATTGTGCAGCGTCAGTTGGCAAATTCAGCTTCAAATCTATTCGTGTATATGTACTGTACTATGTATATCCGAATGGATAGTAGTAGCATATAATAGAAAAATGGTTGGATTTCATTTGCCAGATTGGATGCAGCAGCATGATTGTGCGGCGTCAGTTGGTAAATTCAGCTTCAAATCCAGTGAAAATATTAAATTGTATATTCATACACATTACACCACATACAGAAATAAAAATACGGAATAGAAGTGTAAATGAAAATGTGGCAGGCTTGCAGAATTGAGTGTTGGTGGGGGTTTTGTTACCGGTTTGGTGGGGGTTTTGTTGTCGGTTTGGTGGGTGATTTGGTCATCAGCATGAATCAAGTGTCAAATGCGTGTTTGTGGTGATTTTGGAGGGAGCATGAAGGTTCTGGTTGGGGCTGCAGAGGGAATAATCGACATTTGTTGACAACAGTTGAGGTGGTGATGGATTCACGGGAGCGTGAAGGTTCTGGTTGAGGCTGTGGAGGGAATAATTGACATTTGTTGACAACAGTTGAAGTGGTGATGGATTCACAAACATTCCATGAATGGTTGTTCATTGAGGTGAGGAAAGACAGACTTACCTTTCACAATCCTTCAGTGGAAGGCAGGACAACCAATGCTAATGTCAATGCCTGTCGAAGATAACGCAACGCCAGCCTCGCAATGCATCATTAGGCTCCATTTACCCAGGAGTGCATTTTGTAGCAGAATAATGCACAGTTCTACCAGTTTGATCCCTGATTCCCCTCCATTTTCTCCCAATAAACGCACAGATACTAGGCATTGACCAAGTAGTGGGGCTGCAGAACAAGGTGGAAGGCTCATATTAAAATCAGGCTATGGCAGTACAGAGGGAGCTGAAAATGACTGGAATCATGAGGAAAACATCAACTGTGAGCATGAAATACTTACCTGGTAAACAACGAAGTATTATTGGGTCGTCGCTGTTGTTGTTGATGGCAGAGAGTGCCAGGCACAGTGTAGCACAGCCACTGTGCCTGGTTCCCATCTGCAAAAGGTGGTAAGCACCTATGTGCGCTAAACTTGTTGATGCTGTTCATCCTCATCGACTGCTCAGATGACACTCATTTTGATATGTACCATGATCTATACACCATATGTACTCAAAATGTTAATAAAATGGCATTCTCATATTTGACTGCAGACAAGTTATATTCAGTTCGTGTTTACAGTGTGCCCAATCTCTCTCTCTTCAACTACCATCTCCCCACTTCATCTGTCTCTATCTTTTTGTGACATATTGCAACAAGGTATGTTAGTGATCATTTCTATTTCATTCGTTTGCCCTGAAATGCTACGGAAAGGACTGTAGTGAGTTTTTTTTGAGTGAAATTGAGTGGGCGCTAATTCAGCAGCAAACATATGTCATAGGTAAACAACGCATCTGTCCGCATCTGTCGACATTGAACAGCCGCACTCCACACTCTAACCTACATATGCTACTATGGATCCCTACTTCCACCAATTGAGCCAATACCTATGTTGCTAGTGCTCGATTACACTGTGATGCAACAAGGTCATGCCACCCAACAGCCTCTCTCCTTCAAACCACGACAACAGTGAACACATGGTGGAGCTGACAGAACAGGCTTTAGAGCAGGGTGAGTTCCTTTCTACTGTTTGAGTCTTTTGCTCAATTTTTCACAGCCTCAGTACTTCTATTTCTCCTGTCCTAACGACCAGTACTACAAGCCAAAGCACTGTGTGGATGATTGCCAACTGCCTCCCTACCCCCCTCCCCGCCTAGACTACCCACAACCTGTCTGTAAGGCAACGAGCAAAAATGAGAGCTTATCAGGCCACTCAAAGACTCAGTGAAACTTATAATACCAAAACTAAAGAATACATCAACTAGCTAATGGCTTAAATACAAAGTGGTTACTATCTGGGGGTGTAAAGAATAAGGTTGGAGGGGAAAGATACAAAGGGAAAAAGATAAGCTATCTCTGCCTCATGTTCTTCGATAAGCTATCAGAAGTTAATTTTACGAGATAGCGGATAAGGGAATTGAAAGATAGGGTGATATGAATGTGAAATGAATAGGGTTCTGATAAGGCACGTGGTTGGGCACTTGATAAGATGGGCGCTAAAGTGGGAAATCGTAACATTACCCCCTCTTTAAGATCATGGTCCCCATGATGGCGTTGTGAATTCGAATATGGGTTTAAAGGAATCGAGGATGGTTCGATTAGAGGTAATAATGATTCCTCGGTTGAAAGATGTTGGTTTCGGTTTGTGAGGGTGTGATTTGTGGAAGGTTTCTACTTCTTCGGCATGTCAGACATTTCCGCAAGGTTCCCAGGAATTTTCAGCATCGGAAAAACCTTTCCATTTGATCAGGTATTTGATATACCGACCTTTTTTGCGACTGTCCACAATGGCTTCAACTTCAAATTCCTCTTCTCCTTCGACTAAATCTGGTGGTGGTGGTGGTTCGTTAGGTTGGATGTTGAAGGAGGGTTTGATGAAGGGCTTGAGTAATTTTTCATCAAAGACATCGTGTTTTCTTCGCCAAGTGGGGTTTTGTGATAGTTTGAGTCTATACACTGCTTGTCCCACTTTTTCTGTAATTGCAAAGGGTCCGTATCGTAAATGATCTAATTTTTTGGCAGGTCGTTGAGTCTTGATGTTTGTCCCTTCTAGCCAGACTAAGTCTCCGGGTTTATAGTCTCGTGATGCAGAGCAGTGTTTGTCGAATTGTTGTTTCATAGCTTCCTTCACTAGGGCTAGGGCAGCTTCTGCTTCTTGTCGTGCATTAGAGAGTCTTTTAACCCATTCAGTGGCTGAAGGTACTTGATCTCTTTGTAGTTCTGTTCCAGTGTAAGGGTGGTAACCATGATCGGTGAAGAAGGTCATGGAATGAACTCAATTGTTGTAACTGAATTCCATGATGGCACACCATTCGCTCCAATTGTCTTGTAGGTAATTGACAAATAGGCGAAGATATGCTTCTACGCCCTTTCCGTTTGGCCGTCTGTTTCTGGGTGATAACCTGTGGATAGATGTTGTTTGATGCCAAGTTGTTTGCATATTTGTTCCCATGCTTTGGCTACTGTCTGGGGTCCTCGATCTGAGATTAGGATTTCTGGAAGACCGTGATATTGGATCACTCTATCTCGTACAAGATTAGCAAATCCTTCTGCGCTAAGTTCATCAGGAAAAACCCTTTTTGACCTGGCAAACCTGGCAAACTTGAGTAAACCTGAGTCAACCTAAGTCAACCTGAGCTGATCTGAGACTAACCTAGACATGACCTGGGCTGACCTGGGTTGACTTGGGCTAACCTAGACATGACTTAGGTTGACCTGGCTGACCTGAAAATTGAGACTTAAACCTGGGACTGACCAAGGTTGACATAGGTTGATCCAGGTCAACCTTGAGGCATCCAGGTTAAAAAGGGTTTTTCCTGATGTTCTATGTGTGTGGGTTCCACGTGTATGCGGTGGCTGTATGTATCGGTGAAGACTTCGATTGCGTTAAAGCCATTAGATTCGGGGAGGGGTCCAATCATGTCTGCTGTGACTTTTCACCATGGTTGTTTGGGTATGTCGTGTGGATTAAGAGGGGCATGTAGCAGTTGTCGATCAATTTTATCTTCTTGACAATTGATACAGCCATCAATGTATCGGCGAATCATCTTTTGCATTTGAGGCCACCAGTAGTTTTGCTGAATGAGTTCCTGGGTTTTGTATCTTCCTGGATGTCCAGCTAATGGATTGTCGTGGTGGTCTCGAATGATCCATTCATGTAGTCTGTGATTTTTGGGCACGTATATCCGATTGTCATAAAAGATTAGTCCATCTGATTCTTTCCACTTCTTGTCTTTGCCTTCTCAAGCTTGTTTAGCTGAAGGATCTAGTTTTCACAATGGATCCTTTAACTCTGGCAGGTATTCTGGTGGGTTGTGAATTACAACTGCTTCTAACACTCTGAAAGTCATGGGTGCTAGCATGACAACATTTTCGTTGTCCTTGTTTCTCATGTCGTGGTCTGGTCTTCTGGATAATAGGTCTGCCCGTTGATTCTGTTTGCCCACTTTGTGGTGTAGTGTATAGTCATAGTCGGCCAGCTCTGTGACCCAGCGGGCTTGTCGTCGATTAAGTTTCTGAGGTTGTCGGAAATATTGTAAATTCTGATGATCCATCCAGATTTTGAAGGTTTGTCTGGCTCCTAGTACTAGGTGTCTCCATTCAGCTAGCGCTTCCATGATTGCGAGCATTTCTTTGTCATAGATCTTGTAATTTCGTTTGGTGGGTGAGAGCACTTTGGAATAGAAGGCGACTGGGTGCCATTTTCCTTCTATTTGTTGAGAAATTACTGCACCGATTGCTCCTTCTGATGCATCTGCTTCTATTCTAAATTGTCCTTTGTCTTTGGATATGCGAAGGCAGGGTGCTGTTGTAATGGTTTCTTTTAGTGTGTCAAAGGCCGTTTGTCATCAGGAAAAACCCTTTTTAACCTGGATGCCTCAAGGTTGACCTATGTCAACCTTGGTCAGTCCCAGGTTTAAGTCTCAATTTTTAGGTCAGCCAGGTCAACCTAAGTCATGTCTAGGTTAGCCCAAGTCAGCCCAGGTCATGTCTAGGTTAGTCCCAGATCAGCTCAGGTTGACTTAGGTTGACTCAGGTTTACTCAAGTTTGCCAGGTCAAAAAGGGTTTTTCCTGATGCGTTGTTCTGTTTCCCATTTCCATATGTCGTTCCCAGTCAGTTGTGTCATGGGTTTTGTAATCTTACTGTAGTCTTTAACGAATCTCCTGTAAAAGTTGCAGAAACCCAGAAACTGTTGTAGCTCCTTTTTATTGTTAGGGATTGGCCATTTTCAAATGCCATTGACTTTGATTGGGTCCATTTCGACTTTGCCTTCTGAGACAATTAACCCTAGAAATTCTATCTGCTGTTTTTCGAATTCGCATTTTTCTGGTTTTAAATAAAGTTTGTTGGCGCTTAGGATGGATAGGACTCGACGAACGAGTTTACGGTGTTCGTCTAAGTTGTTGGTGAAGATGAGTATGTCATCGATGTACACAAGAACCTTTCCAGTATTGACTAGGTCTTGTAAGAGTTCATTCATCATCGTCTGAAATGTGGCGGGTGAATTTGTGAGTCCGAAGAACATTACTAGAGGTTCGAATAGTCCTCAATTGGTTAGGAAGGCTGCCTTCCATTCGTCTCCTTCTTTGATCCGCACGTTGTTGTATCCCCATCTTATGTCAAGCTTTGTGAAGTACTTGGCGCCTTTCAGTTTGTTTACTAGCTCTTGGATGAGGGGAAGAGGATATCGGTTTTTGATGGTCATGTCATTGAGCTTTCGATAATCCTGTACTGGCCTTAGCCTTCCATCCTTTTTCTTGATAAAGAAAAAGGGTGAAGCCATAGGAGATTTAGAGGGTTGGATGCGTCCGGTGCGTAGATGTTCTTCAAGGAAGGCGTCAAGTTCTTTCTGTTCATCCAGGTTTAGAGGATACACTTTGCATCCTGCTGGTTCCAATCCTGGTTTTAACTCTATGGCATGGTCCCAAGGTCGACTTGGTGGGAGGGTGTTGAATTCGGTTTTCTCAAAGACTTCTTCAAACCCTTTGTACTGCTCTGGATAGGATCTGTTTTTTTGTTTCTCTCAAATTCTTCAGCTAGTGCATTGGCGATGGACTGATGAGCTCGCATGAAGGCCTTATTCCTTCGAATGTTGTGAGATGGCTTGGGATACTTCATCCAAATCCTATCTCCTTCTTCTACATTTTCTGTCTCTGTATATCCACATGCATCAGGGCATCTAGTGAACCGTATTGACCCAGTGGTCCAGTTGATCTCGGGATTGTGGAAATTTAACCATTCGTGTCCAATGAACACGTCTGATCGTCCTAAGTTAGTGACTGCAATCTTTCGAACTTTGGAGTGTCCTTCCACAATCATTCTCATCTCCACGTAGTGTGTGATTTTTCCGCTGTTGTTCTCTGTACCATCTGTGTTATACGCAGTGACTGGATGCTCCCATTTGTGTAGGGACAGCTTCTTTTCTTCTGCGAATCGTTGACTGATACAGCTGCCTGTGCAACCACTGTCAAGAAGTGCCTGTGTTTGATACTTGGTCCCTTTTTCCATGTCTTGGAGCTCGACTTGAATGTTTAATTCCTGGTCTGTCCTTGTGGTTCTAAGACAAATTGTTTAGGTTCATGGAGATCTTCTAGCCAGTCTAAGGCTTCGTTGGTTGGGATGTTCAACAGTTGTTTGACGAGGTGTTGATTTACTTCTCGTTGTTTCTGGTCATGTACCCACTGTTTTAGTGTCCCTATTCCTGCTTCTGCAGCTAGGTCTCGTAATCGCGATAGAATCCATAATGAGGAAAAGGGTTTTGGCTTTTCTTGTTCCGGTTGTGGTTGTTCCTGGAAGTGACCTGAAGAAGGAGGGTTTGGTTCTTCGTCTTCGACTTCTTCGATCGTTGTCTTCCATTATTTTCTGTTTTGACGCTGGATTCTTTTGCACGTGAAACTATTGTACAATGCCTCGGGGCATGTTTGACAAGAAGTATGTGCATAAGAGTCCTGACTGGGGGATGATGAAGTTGCGTCTACTTCACTCCCATCTGAAAACCCACAGCCTGTTTCAGCTGTTCTCTTTCTTCGTCTGTGATGTGAGTAAAATCGATAAAGTCTAATGTGCGAGTAGTGAAAGGTCGTTTTGAAGGTGGTCTGAGATGACAGTATCGACCAGGGTGTTTACCATGACAATCTGGACATTCTCCTCTACAATCTCGAGAGAGGTGACGTCCCATCTTTTTGCAGTGACGACATTCGAGTAGTCGTTTGGTTTGTCCTGCGTCGATGTCCATGGGTTGTCCTTGTCCTCCGTAGGTTTGGGCCGGCGTGTATTGTTCTGAGGCAGGGTGAGTATGTCATTGTGATGGAACGTGTTGTCGGGGTGGTATAGGTTTTCCAGTGTGAAAAGCGCTGAATCTGGTTTTTTCTTCTTCGAGCACCATTTCTATGTTGTATAACCTTTGTTTTACCACTTCATATTGGTGCGGAATTGGTATTCCTCCTCGATATAGTTCTCTGGTGATTTCGTGTCGCACTTGGTTTTTAAGAAGATCGATGAGGACATTGTCTAGCTTGCGATACCCTGCCATTGCTGCCTTGAGCTCGAACCTAGTAAAGTACTCTGTTAAAGAGTCCTTTCCTTGTCGAAGTTGTCTGAGCTCGTTGGCGGCATTTATCTGCAAGTTTGGGTCCTCGAAAGAGTTTTTTAGGCTGGCGATAAATGTGTCATAATCGTTGGTGTTTAGAGTTCCGTTATAGAAGTTGTCTTCTTTCCAGTTTCGGAGCCAGTCCAAAGCGACATGATGATCTGTCCTCTGTGCCTAGATATGAGATGACAAACCAAATCTTCTGTTTGTCATTCTGGAAGTCTCGTGTGTTTGCCTGAAGATATATGTCAACTGCCAAGAAGAATCCTTCCCATTTTGCTTTGTCACCCGTGAACCTAGGTGGTCTGGCAATTTTGATTTTTGGGGCAGATGAGGTGGTAGTGGTTGAATTATTGGGTGGGGTATAACCAGCGGGGAATGCGTCTGGCTCTATGAGGATGGTTCTGGCTTCTTCTTGTCGTAACAAGATGGTACCCATCATTCCTACTGTTGATTCAAATACTCGAATTACTTCTCCCATTAATGCTCGTCTAGTCGCATGCTTATGGATCTTGTAGGCTCCATCCACTAACATTTTTCCATGAACTCTGATGAAATATTTTTTGGTTGTTCGTCTTTGGACATATAGAGTTAGTTCGGCGATGATTCGTGCATCAGGATGATTTGCTGGTGGAAAGTAAAACGAGGGTGATTTGGTAGTATCTATTTCAACACTAGGGGTTGAAGTTGATGGTGCGGCTGTGTCCATGTCTGTCATGTTTTGAAGCGAACTTGGCGTAAAGATGATTTAGTTGGCGTTAGAGTTTGGTGCTGGGGAATCGATACAGAGGATTCTGCGGATTCTTCTTTGATGGTTGGTAATTCTCGGTGTCGAGCTCGAGGGGTCTCAGGTTCAGGTGATTCGGGTGGAGTGGAGAAGGTTTCTTCGAAGGGTACTGGAATGTTTTCAGGATCTTCCGCCCAGGTGTCAAGAAATTGGTATTCCTCTACTGCTTCTTCGAGAAAGTCTGTTGTGATGATGACGTCTTTTGGTTCAAAGGTTTTTCTGTCTGGGTCGTATCGGATTTCTGGAGTATGTCCAATGTATATGTTGCGATAAACATGGTATGATCCGTCGACTTGTATGTGGGTTACAAAATGATTTGGTCCATATATGTTGTTGATGTATCTGGTTAAGTCAAGTGGGGCTGAGACTATTGTTCGTCCTCGTGTTATTCTAAGAGGTGTGGATGTGCTGGGTGTAGATGTGGTAAGCATTGTGTTCTCTGATATTGTTGTATAGAGCCCTGAGGGTCTCTTCGAATGTGACTGGGTCAGTTTGCTCAACTATCTCCTGTGTGTTAATGCTGTCGAAGAAATCTCTTTCTTCGTCGGTTAGAATGTCTAGTGCCCACAGTAAGTCTGCAGAGTGAAGATAGTGTGTCTCCTTTTCAAGAGCTGCTCTGAGAACACCCCAGATTTTCAAAAAGTCTGTATTTGGTGCGCTAAATCGTCTGCAACTGGTTATAAACCAATCTTCCAACTGTAACTGCCTTGTTATTCTCATTTGAGCCTGAGAGAGCGCTGGAGCGTCTCTTCGTCTGTCTGTCATTTGCGTTTATTGCACTGTGCTGGTGTCTTCATGGTGCTGATGGGATTGAGTGTTTCTAACTCCGCTGTGAGGAGTTTGCCTTCTTCTGACTGATATGGTTCTGACCACGCTGCAGTGTCGAACCCAAAGCTTATGTCTGTATTGATTCCTTTGTCTGTGCTGTTGTTGTCTGTGCTGATCCCGGTATCTTCGTAGAGATGTCCCCACCTTCCTCGGTTGATGTCGTCGAACCGTTTCTTAAGACTTATGAAGGTTGCTAGGGGAATGTGAGCGGTGTAGTCTATCGGGTTAGTGCAGGTGCTGTTATCTCTGTATTCTTTGACTTCTGGTTTGGTCTCAGTGGCGACGCTTTCGTACGTCTTTCTTCGACTGATCCAGTCTTGTGTGAAAAGGTGAGTGTAGTAGATCCTGCTGATATTTCCGGGTGTATAGTCGAATGGAGCAGAGTATCTGTTAATGATGTCATTGATGTGTTGGTGGATAGCGATGTATGGTGCAAAGTTAGAGTTAATTTGAGTTTGGTGAAATTGTCGGAGTATTCGGTTGTTCCGGTTTTTTCATTGCTGGTCAGCTTCCATGCATACAAACGCCACTTAAAGCCGTTAGCAATTCAAAACTGGTTAGTTTTGTCTGCTTACTGTCATCTGTCTTTTATTGGGAACTTCCTGCTAGCCAATGGTACTTCCAAGTAAGATGATGAGAGTTTTACAGACAAGTTGCTCTGATATGTCAGTTCTGGCATACTCGGAGTCGTTGATTGATGCGACAGCGTCGTTCGAGGCAGTGCCAAAGAACTCAAGAAAGAGAGTAGATGATGAGGATGAGATAAAGGCTGAGGATGATCTGAACGATTTCAGTGACTGTTAGAGGTTGTCTGACTGACATCTTGGCGAGTGAAGTGATAAAAGTTAGTTTTGGTATTTTGTAAGGTGACGAGCAAAAATGAGAGCTTATCAGGCCACTCAAAGACTCGGTGAAACTTATAATACCAAAACTAAAGAATACATTGACTAGCTAATGGCTTAAATATGAAGTGGTTATCTGGGGGTGTAAAGAATAAGGTTGGAGGGGAAAGATACGAAGGGAAAAAGATAAGCTATCTCTGCCTCATGTTCTTCGATAAGCTATCAGAAGTTAATTTTACGAGATAGCAGATAAGGGAAATGAAAGATAGGGTGATATGAATGTGAAATGAATAGGGTTCTGATAAGGCGTGTGGTTGGGTGCTTGATAAGACGGGCGCTAAAGTGGGAAATCGTAACACTGTCATTTCCCCCATCAACCACTGCTCTACTTGTTCTTTTTTGACTCCTGCAATGGCTCCCAAATCCACTACCAAATCCACCACTCTGCTGAAACCACGTCCAAACCACTGCTGAAACCACGTCGCTGATAGGGACGCTCGGGGTGGCGGTGCACACAAGCGGAACTGTCGACGCGACGTCAAGGGAACGATCTGCGATCTAAGGCGTCTAGAGCGAAGCCTCTGAACCACAAAACACACCACAAACAACACGCACTAGTTGTCTTTTGATATCCCAATAGTTGTGAGTTATGCTCTTAGTTTATTCTAGAGAAGTGTCTCAAGCAGGGGTATGCTTCGGAACTTTGTCTATTTCAGACTAGTATAGTTTTTCAGACTTCTAGAGAGGTTGTCTAACTTCTAGAAACAGCGGATGATGATATCCGACACAAAACAATGCACCAACGAGTGCAAAACCAACTTTAACTCAGAATCCAAATCAAAACCTCAAAATCACAACTTGTAAATCCCAAAACTCAAATCACAACACGTCAATCTCACGAACCAAACAAAACCCAATCGTTTAACACCAAGCCAAATACAAATCGTAGGCAAGGGGTGGTTATCTAGTGGTACTACGAGTCCTAGACGTCCTTATATACAGTTCTAGAGATATAAATATAGATGAATCGAGATTGTATGTACCTGGCCATGCGTGTATATGGTCCAATAAATAGTAGATGAATCAGAAATGAAAACTAGAAAGGGATCTCCGAGGGTGGTTGCCACATGCTGCGCCACCTACCCCTATTTTTGATGTATGGCTGTACCCGGGCAGAGCGGTTCTAGTACTGCGACCACATGGATCTGCATTCCAGACACTGCTTTGAAACGCTTTTACTAAGCCTCAGGTGCCTTGCGATCGGCCTATCCGATACCGTGACTTTCCTAGTCCTGTTTTCTAAGCATTCTCCCAACCCTAGATGACTCAGTGGACCATGCGGTACACCAACGCTGACGAATGCGATGCTGGATCAGGTGTT
>QLOY01002885.1:0-24886 GCA_003313965.1 Megacollybia marginata
GCATGTATAGCAAAATGAATACCACCATTAGAACCACATTGAAATTCTGCATCTGTTCATATAAGGAAGTCAAAAGTTCCCACGATGATAGCTTTCCTAATCTGGGCATGACCCATGATACATCTTCAATGGTTTCTATTATTAGTGTTTTCATTATCTATGAAAAATGCCTGGTCAATATCTATTATTAGTGTTTTTTGTAGATTTTATTATTGTGTACCGAAAATAGATTTGCCAGCCTGCTGTGTCCTGCCATGATGCCGGATACCTGCCAGGCTGACATTTTGGCTGGTATGACAACCCTGCCAAAGTTATCATGAATCTATGCAAAAGCCCTCTGATGACTTATTGAAAATCTATGCATAAGGCTACGACAAGTTATCGTAATCTATGCATTAATCCTACTGAATCAGCTGGATGCACATAGTATGCTCCAGCCTTCGATAAGATAAAAATCTAACTATACTGGTAAGTGAGGAGAACGACAATGTACGTTCATCCAGAATTTCAAGAATCCAGCTTTAGGTCTTGGTGCAGCCTCTCCTTGCCATTTCACAATTTTCAAGCCTGTTGTGAAGGTGTCAC
Source organism: Megacollybia marginata (assembly GCA_003313965.1). Classification (NCBI taxonomy): domain Eukaryota; kingdom Fungi; phylum Basidiomycota; class Agaricomycetes; order Agaricales; family Porotheleaceae; genus Megacollybia; species Megacollybia marginata. Next base: position 586 of record QLOY01002885.1, read on the forward strand.
AGCTGTTAGAAGCAAGGCAGGTCAGTGTGACAGTGTGACATAATCACACTTGATGGCGGTGAGCACCAGTGGAGAACTGGATGTAGAAGAGGAACCTAGCAGAGTTGTAGAGCATGACAGAAAAAAGACAAGCATGCTAACCACATTCATTGTTTGATGCCTGGAACAATGATAGCACATAGCTGTGAGCTCGAGAAATGGACCGCTTGAAATGCGATAGTCAGGGCTCTAAGAATACAGAATCGTTAGCATGCATTCAAGATAAGAAAGAATACTAGCGTACATATCATAGTATATCTGAGGAATTTCGGCCTGTGGGTAGAACTGGAAATGAGAAACAGCTTGGAGGCGCATCAATGGACTTCTGCACAACTTCTGCGTCAGTTCAGCAACGATTTTGTCTTAAATGAATGGATCCATTGGCAGAAATGACTGAAATCAAATGGATTTGTCTATGGAAGTGACCGCATCAGCCAGGGGTTAATGTTAACCAACAGACTGGGAAAAAAGCAGAACAAAAATCTGTATGCACAACGTCGTTAGTATTAGTATAAACAGGATCAGAAAAAAAAACCTGGGGTCACTGTGTTTGTTGACACAGCGACTGGCAACACAACCGGAGCCTCGAGTTGTATATCATGACTCTGAAGCCCGACAGCTGCTCCAGAAGAACGAGTGGGTTTGGTAGCAGGCAGGTGTGGTGGGTGTGGTGGGTGAAACTGTATAGTCAATATCACATGATCTGACTGATGCGGGTATGAAGACCGACTGGGCCGATTGAAGCAAGAAAGCACAGCCACTAATAGAAGCTGTAACTGATGATGCAGATAGAAGAAAGGAAGCGTCCCTAATGGAGATAATTCAGGAACAGGTCTTAGTGGCATCAAGGTATAAGACCAAGCCTTGGACTCGGAATTCCGAATAATGCTAGAATATCATCTATATACACATAGAAAGTAATTTGGATGCTGTGACATGCTAAAATTGGGAACTTTGGGTCACATGCCAATCTTTCTAGGTCATTTTAAACCAATTTCAGACCAGACAAACATCAATTAGAGAGGTTTTAGACTCTTATAGTAGGTAGCTATCACTATAACATCAAATTTTCATGTTTTTATAGTTACAGGGCCAAGTCTAGTCAAACTTGGCCATGAATTTTCAATACTGTACTATTACGACCAAGTGTTCAGTAACCTGTAATGCAGGTCACTGCACTGAACTGATTTGGTCTGTGTAACGGGTAATGGTCCTATTTTGAACGCGTTACAGAACCCAAACAGGCGCTTATTTCCTTTTTGGGCAGCGCTCCGCACCCATTTAGGAAGGTGGATCAGGGTGTAATGGTCATGGGACCGAGAATGATCACCTTGGCCAGTGATCACTAGGTGTAATGTGTAACACCTGGTGAACACCTGGTGAACACTTGGTCGTAATAGTACTTACATATGAAGTACCTATGACAGTGTCGACCACACGAAATAGAAAGTGTTGAGTACAATGCTCACTACCATTCTAGTTTAAGTGTCCCTCCTTATTTGGGTTTACTCTGACCACAGACCCACTCGACAGGAAATCTCATCTCTGCCAAATCTGTCCACACTGACTTTATTGTCACATTGACAGATTTGTATAACTCTTCCAAATCTGTTGATCCCAATCCATCGTCTCTTGAATACTCATGAACAATGGCTTTTCATGTTCCCACCCAATCCATCAATCCCAATCTGTTGTCTCTTGAATCCTCATGAACGATGGCTTTTCATGTTCCAACCCAATCTGTCAATCCCAATCTGTTGTCTCTCGAATCCTCATGAACAACAGCTTTTCATGTTCCAACCCAATCTGTCATTCCCAATCCATTGTCTCTCGAATCCTCATGAACGACAGCTTTGTATGTTCCTACCCAATCTCTGTCAATCCCAATCTGTCTGTCTCTCGAATCCTCATGAACGACAGTTTTTTATGTTCCAACCCAATCTGTCAATCCCAATCCATCATCTCTTGAATCCTCATGAATGACAAGGTTTTATGTTCCAACCCAATCTGTCAATCCCAATTTGTCATCTCTCAAAACCTCTCTGCACATTCTCTCGCAAATGACAGCTTTCTTTGTGAGTCCATCTCCTCACATCCTCACATCCTCACCACTGACACCTTTTCCTCATGACGTCTCTCAAAACCTCATGAACAACAGCTTTTGTGTATTCAATCCCAATCCGTCATCTCTCATATCCTTGTGAATGACAGCTTTCTTCACTGTCTACCTAATCTCAAATCACATCTTAGTCTTGTTTCGGGTGTGGTCTCAATATGTAGAAAGTGTCACCATGTAGGTAGTATTGTCTTGTGAATAAACCTGTGAACATAATGCAATTGCTGACCTCAAGCCTTCCAACGAAATTAGATACCAAGACTTCGATTTCATTCAAGATTTTCAGTATGTGTTACACGAAACTCAGCCACAATTTGCTCTAAACCTTTCTGGAACCAAACACTTCCTAGGAGAGCAAGTAGAGGCTAAACCTATAGTACCCTCGAAAGGCTTTTTCCTTCTTCCCAGTGCCTTACTCAATGAACCCCTTTTCTTCAACAAGTTTGTCACCTTCCAAGTTGTAGTTTTCGCTTTCTTTGCTTTCTTTGCCTTGGTTGCTCTGCATCACTATAACCATAGTTCCCCAGTCCATCATCACCAGAAACAGGTGACCACGGTGATAGTATGACATCAGGGAGTTGAGGACGTTCTGGGGAATCCGATGGTACAGCTGGGGGAATATGGAGCTTCGGTGTTTGTGGACAGGACAGCATTGAAGACATTGAATTGGGATCAGTGGATCTATATGCACTAGTAGCAGGAGCAGCACTGTCACAGTGGTTCCCTGCAAACATCATAGATCCCTCCCCAGACATCAAATGGGTGGACTCAGACGTCCGATGAGAAGACATTGAATGAAGCTCGGGCAACATTGTATTGGGATCACTGCATTCATATGCACTAGTCACAGGAGCAGCACCATGACAGTTGTTGCCTATGAACATCATAGATCCCTCCCTGACTGCGACCGCCCCTGTACTTGTCAGTGAATAATTCATGAACTCCAACAATTTGTCCCATGCATCAGAGTTTCCGAGCATCTGGGCTTGTTGATTTGTCAAAAAAACCTCATTCAATGCATTGTGGATGTTAGACCAGGTGCGATTTGTATCTGGCTGGAAATACTGATTCGATGCCTCCCAAGTCAAATTCTCTGGAGAGGTGCTGGGGACCCACTCGATTTGGGAAGGAGCACTGTTAGCTCCTGAGTGTACTGTACCCACTGAAGAATTTGGCTGAATGTTGAAAGAAGTTTGGAAGGAAACCGAATTTGCAGCTGGCAGCAAGCTGTCAAAATGATTTTGAGAAGTCATCGGGACGTCCAAAAATGAAGTCCGCGCATTGGTTGGCATGTTAGGAACATTTGGGTTGTCATGCTCCTTGGGAGTATCAAATGCAAGAAGAGTTGATAGAGCATCATGAGACGTGGGGGGGTTTGGAATGACAGATTCCTGAACGATTGCAAGATAATCAGCCGATTGTGCCACAGATGCTTGTTGCATAGTGACTTCATCTGCGGCTGAAGTAAAATGAGTAACAGGTTAAGCAAAACAATCTACTTACGCCAGAACATTGTGGACCATTTCAGATAGCTATTCAATGCTGCAGTGTAGCCAACAGGGTCTGTTTCTGCCCAGATCTTCGAGATGTTGCCACCAAATTGGGTGTTCAACTGAATACTGAGAGGTTTGTTAGTCTTGTTCAATGTTCATACAGAACAAAAGACAATGTATCCTTGTGCACCAAATTGACCATTTTGTAAGGGACCCACCACTGTCATATGAATAGAGCATCCTAATAACTGAGCGAAGCAATTGACCAACATAGGGAGAAGCCAGGACAACTCCTTCCAAACAAGATCAAAGTCCACCTGCGTACGTCCATGCCAAGAAGGTTGGTTCTTTGATGATAAGACTTGAAAGTGACCAAGCCTGAAATCTTACAATTTCAATAGTTGTGAAATCAGGGAAAGACTCCCTAGAGGTCTATTACATGGCAAACAGGTCCTGCAAGCCCGCGGACAGTCACAAACCAGGTTGAGGAGGATAAATAGGGCCTGGAAGCCTTTGCTATCATACCCAGCCATCACGATTCACCTGTGCCCCCTTTTACATATAGAATATTTTATAAATTATAAACAGGCAATGGTAACTGTCTAGTCGAAGTCATCCCTCACTTATGGAGATTGCTGGCCTGCAGAGCAGCGGAAGAGCAGAGCAGAGCTAAACCCGTGGAATAAGGACTGGACGTAGTCTACTCAGTAACCAAGTATGATGAGGCCTAGCCGAGTTGACATGATGGGATCATACATGTGACCGTGATGTGATGAGACTGCAGAGGATCGTCATTAAGAAATAAGCAAATACTACTTACTCACGAACCTGTGAGGACATGTAAGCTGGAATGGGTGACATCACTCTCTGCAGCATGGCAGCTACTTCGGCAGGAGGAAATGAAATCAGGATTAGCAGAAAGGGAGACATATGTGAGTGCCAAAGTCAGGTGATTGGAAGTTTCTGGAGGAAGTAGGAAAGGTATAAAAGCTCGTGGAGTAGCAGTATAGCAGAATAGAATACAGGCAGGCAGCCTTCATGTATCTCACAGGTAGTAATACCTAGGACTCTCACATACAACAGCTTCGGTCAGCTAGAGCATCCATGGAGTCTTGTCCTAATTGAGGAAAGATCTCCCCCAGGTCACTCGTCATAGCTGAAGTCTCACGTATCCATGAGGTCGCTGCCCCGCTTGGTGTTAGCCACATATCGTGGTGAGGCCATTTTAGTCTGCTGTTCTAGGACACCCCTCTCTTTCCTGATAAGGAAATACCCTGACTTATAGTTGACCTCAAGACTTTGGTCTTCACACCAGTACATCTGGTACCACTCTCCTTCTGCATTTTCAGTTTTTGTTTGTGTCTGCGTATCTGTGGGTGTGCATTACATGAGTCATTGAACTCAAGGGAAAGTTATCATTCGGTTGGCCTATTGTCGAGTGGGTCGCCGTTGGTTCATGGTTGGCTGAGTTTGCTGATTTGTTGCTGGCTTCTGGTTGGCTTCCACCCTCACCTGTACACAGACACCATTAGCAACCTAATCATCCATGAAAATTTGCCTACCCTCTGTTGATTCCAGCTCACCATCCGCCATCTTCTTCTTCACCAAGCTTCGAAAATGCTCCTCGAATTTATTCTTGAACTCCGGAAATTTGGCACAATACCAAAGATCGAAACCACTGTGATGTTCTGTCTTGCCAGCCAGATCATCTTTACACTGGAGAAGAGTGTCAATGAACAACTGGAAGGGATTCATTTGTTCGAGCTGTGTCTGGGGGTTTTTGAAATGAGCTTGCATCCAACTACCAATTTTCTGTATACCCAGTGAGTTCAGTCATTCAAAGTTCTAATTCATGACTCACGGTGCTCAGTGTCTTGACATGATCATCATTATTCTGCAGTAACCATTTACGCTCCTCAATGGTCATATTGAGCACCTTGCCAAGTGTAGACAGGTCTTCAGGGAGCAGTTGAACCAGAGGCTCAGCTAATTCTAGCAGGATGGGACCAAAGAAAGCATCCATAGTAGCCAGAGCCTCATGGTACAAGTCTCCATGCTGAGCTGCTGGAGTCTCAAGCCAGTGTGTACGAAATGATTCTAGCAACACCTCCTTTTGCCCTGTGATGAGACAAGGACGACCCATACGACTAGGGGTAGATTTTTGGGTTTGATGAGATGACTTTTTGGGTTGATGGTAAGGTTGAGCAGACTTGGCCATGAGATTCAACTGGACGACATGGATTCCTGTTGTACATTTCTGTTATTACATGGCCATAATCCCATCACAGATTGCTTGACACTTTTATTCACCAATTTTTGCCTGAGGCTGGATGAGCTTAATCGAACATCAGCGGCTCTGATTGCTGGGTCAATGCCTAAAGCTTCACGACACTTTTTGTTCACGACACAAAGGCAACTGAATAGGACATTCATGGAGCTCCGTCTCTCCTTACAGGGTCTAATGAGTACTTGACAGCTTTCCTCATAACGAAAAGGCCTCACATCATGGATGTTTCCCTGGCCTGGAAGGGCTTAGGCTCGAAACCATTTGACTCACAGTGCTGATGGCTTTGACTATACAGGGTACAGGTTTATGATCTAGAAACCAGGCAGTTTTCCCGCAAGAATACCTGTCAAGCCTTGAGCATTGCGAGACTTCATTCATGAGAAAAATCTTTACCTCACAAGATAAGTCTGTCAGGCTGTCATTTATCTAATATTTAAAGGTCCATCTATCCTTGCCTTGCCTACTCGTTACTGCTTGTCAATTTCACTTTGCACTTATCATGCAGTTGAACACTATTCTGATGCCACTGCCGATGCCAGTCTGACTGCCACCTACCACCTCAGTGAGGCTGACCTTCATGATGCGTATGTCAACTTGGTATGCCTCTGTAAGGCATACGAAATGCCTATTCTGCCAAAGCTGATTATGGGTATGTCTGTACAATTTAATTTCTAAATCTGATGAGTATACAAGTGTTCCAGTCCATTGATGTGCACAATGTGCCTACTGCTAACACCAACACCTCCAAGAAGCATGTGCATTGAGTCTCAGTCATGTGCATTGATTCGAATTGGACTGAGGATCCATTCTGGGATAACGATGACTGCATGGATGTGGTTTCCTATCCAATGATGATCAAGACTGAGGATGAGGAAACCAAGCCCCACATCAAATCCGAACCTACTGAAATCATCCCTGAGACACCAGAATCTTCTCCTCCACCCCTTGGTGTACCAATCACCTGCCCTTCAGTCAAAACTGAGCCTACTGAAATCGTTCCAGAGACACCTGAATCTTCTCCTCCACCCCTTGGTGCACCAATTGCTGGCCCTCCGCTCTGGCCTTATAAAGCCTATACATGTGTCCATTGTGGCCAACTCAATGAGGCTGGCTATCATTGCCACTGGCATGTAGTGTTTGTTGGACATGTCCCTGGTATCTACGAAACAGCATAAGTCTTTCTTGCACTCACATGAAACACATACTTACTATTTCTCAGTTCCGTGGCCACTGCACAAGTGGAAGGCATTTCTAGAGGTATTCGCAAGTCATTTGGTACTGAAGCGGCTGCCAGAGCCTTCTATGTCAAGCAGCAACTTCTCGGCACTGTTCAAACTTGTACTTATTAGTGACTTAGTGCTACAGCACAGATAACTAGCCTCCCTTTGTTTTTTGTTGAGTACTATCTGGTGCTTCTCCATCTTCTTGATTGCTAGTTAGTGAAAATAAATGTTGTCTGTTTTATTTTACAACTGAAAGATAAATTCCCGACTTTGATACATATCAACAAAGAGCTCAGGCGCAGAGGTAACAATCAGATGCACCTTGGAATACCAGTTTTGCAGCTCCTGCAGTTTCTGGTGCATTGACTGCATTGAAGTGACCTCGCAACCTACACCATACCATTGAGTCGTTTGGCACTCCCATCCCTTTACCAAATCCGCCCAATGATTGAGTATGTTGACGCAATGTACTAACAATCTCTGCAGTCTCCAATTGTTCATCTTGAATGAGTGCAGTGATTCAATCACATCTTCGTGTGAGAAGGGCTGTCAGTGATGGGTTAGAATAGCGGTTTAGCACCTTAGTGAGGTGCTTCATTCATTGAGCAAGTCTTTGTCTATGAAGACTTGTGTGTGCTGAGAAAGTACAAAGATAAATAATATCGCACCTTCTTCAAGTGTGTCTCTGTTCTTGTGTGGTTACCTCATGCTCATGCTGCACCTGCTGCCTGTATTGATTCAGTATATTGTCTAATAAACCAAATTTCCACCAGGCCTTTGCTCCTCATAGCATTCACGATGCTGTAGGTTTCGATGTTCCTTGTTTCTGCAATCATGGTAGTTAGACTCCATCTGGGATTTGAATTTGATCAGAGGTACTTTTCATAGCTTCTACGATTGTAACCACGCTGTGCCTCCAATCGTTCAGTTTGATTTCAGTAGATACGAGGGCGAGGCATAAGAAACAAAGGTGGGTGGTATTGGACCCTATAGAATTTGTATGGAAACAGGCTTCTGACTGAGAACCGTCGTTGCAGGTTTTCATTAGCATACTTCCACTGAACAGATCACCATAAATTTACCAAAAAAAACTATATGTACATGAGAAGAACAATTGGACGGTACAATCTTGATAATTGGCTGACAGGTTGGCGTGCTATGGTCACTGAAAGAAAACATGTCCCAATTTGGTTGGGGTTGTGGCATGTTTGGATGGCCTTTGTGCATAAACCTGTCAGCCCACAAGTTAACGTGTCATCTGAGGCTGTTGACCTGAGAATTATTGTCGAGTTCATGGTTGTCGAGCTAACTTTTTACACATACTCATGGAATACTCTTAAGGAAGCCTGGCTGGTGCCTTCAAGTTTGCCTCCACCTGACTCATCTGCGGTAAGTCTTGACTTATTCCTCATTGAAGCGTAACTGATAATTACTATAGCCCATGAGTTCTGAACAACTGCTCACTGATATGCCTTTTACACCTGACCAGATGCTACTGGTTAATATTCCAGACAAGATCCTTGGCACATTAATGCAATTCTACCGATTTGCTTGTAATCTTCACCAACACCATGATGCTGCTGAATGTGTTGTCATTCATACTTGGAATCACTTCAACCTCGATGCAAATGTTCCTCTCACAGACATGAAATGGCATTGGTATGTTTTCCATTGAACCAAGAGATGGTATCTAAGCAGTTGACCATGCCAGAAACTGTTGATAGCTATGGATGCTCGCGAAAGTATACTCCAGCCCATTAGGTCTCCTTCACTGTATCTTCTCACTGGATTCATGGATGATAACTCTGTTTGGGCCTGGGTGGTTGATCATGACATTTGCATTGATTATCATCACCATGAAGATGTTTTCATGGTGTCAGTGGAAGAAACGGTACCAATGATGGCTTCCCAAGCAGAAAAGGACTTGCTGGGCAAGGTAACAATAGGTCCAACAATGGAGCTTGGCTGATCATCATGACACTTCAGGTTCTTCTTCAAGAATTCCAATCTCATGCTCAGCAGGGTGATTGGGCCATTCTGGACAAGAAATTGAATGAGGAATACCAGAGGTGATCAGTTCTTGCCCAATGCGAGTGTTCTTTGGTTCCCAAGCCAGCTCACACACTCACCACTATGTTTCCCATCATAAGGTCAGTAGCTCACCAGTCTCATCAATCAAACTCATGCATGCTACAGTAAATGACCAGCTCCATGTGAGACAGCCCTTCAGTGAGGCAAACGGGCCCTTGGAAGAGGACAACACATTGTCTTCTTTGCCATAGCCTTTGGGGATGAATTCTGGTTGTATTTACACTCTTCAATGAAAATTATGTTTTCATCTGTATAAAGTCATCTCTGAGTTGCCCTTGAAGGCAACAAACAGTTCGTGCTCATTTTGGGCATAAGATTCACAGGGGCACCACTTGTTTTGATGCCTCAACATACGCTAAAGGTTTGGCGATGAGGTTTATGGGGTCCACTGAACAATGAAGTACATAACCAGCAGCAGGCAAACGGTAACTTTGCTATCGCATCCACTTTAGTCTTTGGCAGTCAGCCCCATGAAGTGTTGATTCCTACATCGGTCACCCTGTTATGCACGCTTCGTATGGAAGACATAACCACCACCATAGACAGTCCATACAATATCCATGTTGAAACCTCTGTATTAGACTTGCCATCCCCTATACCTGAATGTGAAGATCCACCAGCTGGTATAGTTGTCTCTATCAAACCAAAATGGTATACCAACTCGGTGAATTATTCACTTCCTGTTGGTTCCACCTGATGATTTTTCCAGATTGTGCCTATTCACACTTAGCATGAAGGCTACTGGCAATCTTACCTCAACGAAGTTCTGCAACTGGAGGGCCAAGGATGTTGTTGGGATGTTTGTGTTGTATGCCAGCAGAGTTCTGTTGTGAAGACTGCTTCGCTTATCGCCCACTATGCGAGAACTGTTGTTTGAAGGCTCATTGGGATGAACCCTTGCATTGGTTACAGGTACGTCATTTTTCAAAGATGATTTGTTCAACCAATTCCAAATGACAGGTCTGGAACGGCCAGTATTTTGAATGAACATCTATCAAATCATTTGGACTGCCAGTTCAGCTTGGACACAGACATGGAGACATCTGTCAATGGCCCAAGAAAGACCCCAAAGATTTTGTTGTCATTGTGCTCTTGACTTCACGTTTTGTGGGTGTCCTCAAGCTCCTGAACGGTATCGCCAACTATTGGAAGTCGGATGGTGGCCCGCTACCCCACTGTCTCCTTCGACTGCTGCCACCTTTGCCGTCCTCAGACATTTCCACACAGTCTATCTCAATGCTTGTACACCTGCCACAGACTACTATCGCGCACTCGAGCATCTGACGGATGGAGCGGGGTTGAACAAGGTCCCAGTAAGTTCTTTCCTAAGGAAATGTACATGTTCCTTACAGGATTCTAAACAGGATCGGCTCTAACAATTCATGACAATCGTCCGAGAGTGGAGGCACATCAAAATGTGCAAACGTGCTGGACGTGGACACGATGAGGCCAATATCCCTGCCATGCTGATAGGAACGCTACATGGTGGGGTCTGCACACATGCAGGGCTGTCGACACCTGAGGCAGGCACTAGAAGCAGGCAGAGGCAATGTGGAAGAGAAGGGTGTTCCTAGGTAGGAAACGGCTCTGTTAGGTCGGGCTGAATGTAGTTAGTAGAGATAAAATAGAAATTCAAATTTTAATTCAAATTTGGAAGGTAGTCGCGCTGCAGAAATTAGCTCAAATTGATCAAAAACTCAATTCAGGTGTAAACCAATCGAAACCTCTTTGATTGGGCTCGCTCTGGCTCTGTTGTGTATGTGCTCGGTAGTAGTTTGATCCAAAAGGGTAAAAGATTACATAATATACATCGCAATATAGATAAGTCAAATGACTATTTAGGTAGCTAAATAAAAACCTTCCAATCCCTCAGAATGTCTGTACCGGCCTTCCTATCCCACGTTGTCAAGAGGTTGGCCAAGCCTCAGACATGCTTGCTCAAGGTGCATCACAACGATCAGGTGGGGCAGGGACTTCCATTCCTCAGTTTCGGTTGGTATCAATTGAGATCAGATAGGTAGTTGAAAGATGACGGAATATGTTGTATATACTAGTGAGATGAAATATAAAGTGGTTTTCTTGATAGGTGAGAATTTCGAATCATTGGAGTTGTTGGATGATAGAGTTGTGTTTTGAATATTGAATTAGATTATTGGAGGATAGGGGGATATTGAATACATCTAGAAACAGTTAGTATAAACAATAGAATTGCTACTTTGATAGGAAATTGGGTTGAAGTTGGAGTGACGACTAGTGAGTCACTCTGTCCTTCCACAGAGGGGGATACTTTGAAAATTTCGTCCTCAAAATTCCATGAAACCAATAAATGGAATCATGAAGCAGGAACAAAGTCAATTCAACCGCTTTCTTTCAAGAAATCCTCCCACCAACACCTACTGATAGACTCCTTTGCAAAATCAAGATGTAACAAGGGATTGGAAGATGGAATGGTGCGTCAGTATCAAGGTTCAAAAGACGTGCGGAGAGTTTGATTATCAGGTCGAAAGAAAAAGAGTTGAAGTCGATGAATGTTAACATGACCTTGTAGAATTGCTCCGCTGAGTTCGTGCAGGACAAAAGAGTCTTTCCGTGCTTTTGGTGAATGACATAAGGACCCGAATATGTCCAATCTCCCTTATTTCCCTTCGTCTCATCCAGCTGTGACTCCCTCAACCAAATGGACATTCCTTCTTGATAATCTGAAAAGTCAAATTTGCAATGGTGCCGTTTTGCCCAATCCTCAATTGCCCGTTTTCTAGTTTTTCTCAACTGCTCATTCGCCTCTTTCAACTTGGGATCACAGCGTTGCAATTGCAGAATTCGAATAGCAAGTAAATCAACATGAGAACTCACCTTGTCCCATTCTAAAGTCTGCCAAGTGACCTCAGTAATGTCAAACGAAAACACCGGATGGACTCCATATAGTAGAAAATAAGGTGAGAACCCTGTTGCTCGACTGACTGTCACTCGAGTAGCAAACAGTCCTGGTTCAACATACAATGGCCAGCGACCTTTTGCATCACCTGTGCACTTGAAAATCGCTTCCACTAGAGGTAAGTGACCTCTTTCAATGACTGCGTTTCCTTCAGGATGGTATGGAGTCGAAATAATGACCGTGCATTTGTATCGAGTTCGAAGAAGAGTTTCGACTTCTTTCTTGAATTCCGGACCTCCATCCATTGTAAGATATGGAATGCAGGCGAATCAACAGATCAGATTCCTGTAAATAAAATTTGCCACATTCTTGGCAGTGAGATCTTTCAAAGCCTTCGCTTCAGCCCATAGAATTGTCGGTTCAATCGCATGAATCAGATACTGTACCCCTCCTACTCCCTTTGGCATGTGAACCAAATCGAGATTGAAGTGTCGAAGTAAAGGCACTTGCCATGATACATTGTACGGAATTACTGGTAAGTCTCTGATAGACTTTTGGCATTCGATACATGAACGAACGAAGTATGAGACATTGTCGAACATGTTTGGCCAGTATAACCTGTCAGACAAATTTTTGTAAGTCGGATCTCTACCCTTATGACCGCATTCCAGGTGGGACATTGCGATCAGTTCAGAATGTCGTTTTGGTTCTTCTACCACCAATCGAGGGAGTGCATGTTTCTGTTTGGACAGAATCCGCAGACGGTTATCACGGAGGAAAAACCTCTGGGCTCTTTTCCTAAAACGAAGTTTTTCACGGTCAGTAGAATATTTCGCAGGAATAAATCCAGTTGAAAAGAAGTATCGCAACTCAGCCCAATGTTCTTGACCATCCGCATCTCGTTTCCCATGTCTGTGGCCTGAATAAGTGGTGAACTCATCCAGGGGGATACTTTGAGTGTATGTTTCCCACTCCGTAAATTCTAGAAAGATCAGTTCATCTCCCAATAAAAATTCCGCTGTTTGAGAAGTAGAAACATGGCGTTGATAAAACTCCGGAAGCCTCCGTGTGGAGTCTGAGTTGGTATTGCGGAGTAGAGAGGCTCGGAGTAGAGAGAACGGAAGATCGTCTCTTATTGGTGATGCAATATCTTCTCCTGGGCCTATTTCAACTAGGTGGATTGCTTGACTTGCCCAAAAGAATGGAACCTGTGAGTGTGAGTACAAGTTACAGTTTACGGATCCAGAATATTTAACAAAAAGTGAATCGAAAAGATACTTGGTGGCTGATGTAATTGTTGCATCAGCTGGTACATGATCAGCACTCCCATAAATGGAGTGAAGATACGCTTCCTCAGTGTCTTCATCATCCGGATTCTCATATTCTACATCCTCTGGTGCAGCTGGTCTGCGAGACAATGCATCCTCAACTTTGAATTGCGATGCAGGGACATGATTGGGTTCGAAGTCAAACAGACGACACCATGCTACCCATCGAAGTAAAGGCGCATTTGGTACGTCATCCGGTTCTCGAAGCATCTTTGCTAGAGACTTGGCGTCATGATCAAGTCGAAAGTGTACACCCCAAACTCGATGTCGAAGTTCTCGAAGGGCTCAATAGACTCCATAAACTTCGGTTTTTGGCTGACCGTAGTTTTGCTGAGATCGGTTAAAGGTACAGGATCCGTAGAGCACTGGGCGTTTAAGACCATCTCGAATCTGATAGACTGCCCAACCTGCTCCTGACCAGCTAGAGTCTACTCTGACTACTATTAGACCTTCATCAGACTCTCTTGGCTTCGGTTTGATTGACTTCGCAAGTTTGTAGTCGATTTTGATGAGAACAGGTGTAGTCGAAATTTTATGCTTTAGAGTTTCGAAAGCTTCAACTGCCTCTGTAGTGATGATGAAGGGAATTTCTGGATCTCTGAGAAGGACTGTGAGTGGTTTCGCAATGAGTGAGTATCCTTCAATCCATCTTCTTCCCACGCCTGCAAGACCTAAAAAGCTGCGTACTTCTGAGACCGATTTTGGGATCGGCCAATCCAACACCTTTTGTACAGTTGACAGCTGGATTATCCATCCGTCTAGTGATACAATGGTACCCACTATGCGTAACCGGCTTGCAGCTAAAATAGCCTTGAGTCCAGATGCTGTGATACCTGCTTCAATCATAGCACCTAAAACTAAGTCAAGATTTTGAGCATACTCCCAGACAAAACGTCGAATCTGAAAATTAGTGGATATAGGTTCGTCGTTGTACCTCGATCTAGAACCTTTAACCTCCACAATCATCAATAAAATTATCTGCATAGTCCAAAACTGATTTGAGTGCATGTTGAACACATCGCTGGAATTCCTGTACACTGTTAGTATATCCCTGAACCAATGTTGTTTGCTGGCATGCTCCCAATGGAGTATGAAATGCTTGAAGTGGACGAGATCGGGGTGCAACCCATCTTGCATCAAAACCCGAAAATAAGTCCAGAAGGCCATAAGAGAGAATGACCTAAGAAAGACTCTGCAAATTTGTTGACATTTGGTGGAAGAGCCGAGTCTTGAATAGTCACCGCATTGAGTTCCTCCAGATTGATTACCAACCGTATTCCTGACTTCTTTGCTACCGCAAACATAGATGATCAGTAACTCGAAGTTGTAGGCTCAAATCTGCCAGCCTCCTCTTGTTCCCGAATTATTTTCTTGACTTCTTCAATGATCGCTTGTGGCATGAAGATGGGTTTTTGTTGCCATGGAGTGTGTTCAATGGTTGGTATTTCGTAGTCAGGGTAGTATTTTCGCGAGAACATACCCTTTTCAGCATAGTCGAAAGCGAACGCCTTCTCTCGAGACACAACGATGAATGCTATTAAGTTGGTCTCTGCTTCTGTGAGTAATCCAGGTTCAATTTTTGAGATCATCTCAGAGAGACAATCCTGGGTGACTCGATTTCTGAATGATAGGGAGTGAAGAGAAGGCGGATGAGTAGGAAGCAGTGTAGGACTTGGAGGTGGAATAGGTAGAAACTCCTGCGCTTCAGGATTAGGCATATAGGTTGGGACTGGACGGAACTTTTGGTGGACTGGTTTGTAGCGCTTTTTAGTAGAAAGAGGTGAGTGCTCGGATTTTCCTGTGGAGTTAGTAGAATAATTTGAAGAAAAAAAAACTCGGTCAGTCCATAAAGTACTAACTACTGAGTCAAATGTTGTACCGGTAGCTAAAGTATAAGACATAAGTAATGAATCATAAGTAGAGCTCAGGATAGTATATAATAATGAATTGAAATCAGAATATAGTACATTACCTATTAGACATTCAAGTGATCTCCCAACCATTGGAGGAGACACACTGGAGATCTGTTTGTGCGACTCTAAGCGGAAAAACCCGCTTCATCATCATCTACCTCCTCAATACGGGCTGCATGTGAATGACCAATGATGGTAGCATTTCGTGGATCCGTTGGATCAGTGATTGAAATTGATAGAGTGGGTTTGGTAGTACGATCACCGTCCTTCCACAGAAACATCTTCACAATGCAATTTCTATTATAATCTATCTGGGCTGCAAACCATTGAAGGAATGGCTGCCCAAGAATGAGATCATGATGCCCTATACTCTGATGAGAGACGAAAAAATGGTGAGGAAAATCATATCCTGCAATCTTAAGGGGTGCGTCAGTCCAGTGTCTACGAAAAGGTACACACTGCACAGTCAGCATGTTGCACACTCATCCTTGCACAGTGAGTTGAGCTCTACACACTCAGCTAATTGCACCACACTCAAATGTTTGTCACCTAAAGTGACCTAATAGGGTAATATGTCATGTGACCTGACCTTGAGGTGAGTCAGCCAAAATGTACCCATGACATAAGCATCCCAGGATATGTAATCCATTTGCTGAGATAAGCTGACATGAGCTGGAAAATGCCAAAATAAACTTGCCCAAATGTGGAAGGTCAGGGTGTTTTTAAAATGTGACCCATAGGAGTGAAAGGTAGGAGGATGCCATATATGAAGACTATGTCATCCAACACATTATATAATCACATGCCACAGTTGGATGGTTAGGGTTAGGCCCCCCCCCCATAAAAATCAGGCAGCCAAGTGTCTCACCTGAATGTAACCCCCCATATAAGCTGATGATATCATGTAGTAAAACATTCCATAAAATGCCCAATTTGGCTTTCTGAGTGTGCAAATTATGGCATATTAGCCGACTGTGCAGTGTGTTCCTTTTCGTATATACCTGTCGGTCAATACTCCTTGCAACTGTTCAGGACTCCCATGAATGCCTTGGAGTGACCATTTCATTCCTTCAAAATCTACTGCACACCCTGTACGATCCGGAACATGATTACCTGCCAAATTTAGCTCTGAACCTCTATCAACTAGCGCCGACAAGTCAACTCCACCAAGTTGAACTGTTATAGAACCAGTTGTCATTGCATAAAACTTTTTTGATGGAGATAGAACTATAGCATTGGAGTAGTAGACTAGAAATTCTGGAAGACGCTCGAGATTGCTTGCACACAACTCCTCTGAGGGTTCGCATTCATCCGATTCTGTAGATGACTCATGAGAAGTAGTGTATTCTGCTGATTTGGATGTGTAGGCTTGACGTGTACAGGTGGTGTCACTGAACATCTTCTGTAACAGAGGACTAACACCTAATACTTGAGAAATAGGTACTGCAATTTTTGTCTGCATGATTTCTTCAAATATATCTGTAGGGTTGGCACGTTCCTGAACATCTGAAGTGAAATGATATTGTGGACCAGCAGTGGTCTTCTTGGTTTTGTCTCCCATTTGCACATCCTGCTTTGATTTATTCGTCAAGGGAAGAGATGCTTTCCAACCATCCTGGATTAGTCGGAACCATCGGAATCATAGTCGAAGGCTTAGGTGTAGTCTGCGGTTGAGTCTGTGGATTAGAATTGACAGGTTTCGAAGGTCGAGGTAGTGTTTGAGATTGTTGTTGTGCCTTTGGATTCTTGTCTCGACCAATAGGATCATGACATATTGATACATCTCTCCCTGAATGAAGTGCAGGATTGGATTGATAACTAGAATGAGGAATTGATGTGACTGCAAAGACGTTTCCTCTCAAAATGTCTTCCTGTCCATATGAAAGACCTATAGAGTTAGTATGTGCTACTTGAACATTAGACATCGTTTGGCTCATATGAGGAGGAGGGTCTCGGGCTATAGCTGCTCTCAATGGAGCCTCAGCAACAGTACGAAGGTAAGCCGCCACCCCACCTGGATATGCAGGGACAATCAGAAGATCATTTCCACTCGGAAGAGTGTACCTGTTTTTAGTCTGGTTATGAATGATTAGTCCTTCCCTAAGCAATTTTGGCATCTCTTCACAACAAGAAGGGTGTAATGGATGATCCAATAGCTCTCCAGACTTACTGCAAATGAAACAATGTAAAGGACAAGTTGTGTTTCATTGTTGTGAAATCGTCTGATTACCTTGAGTTAAATTGATCACCATTTCCGCCATCTTTCTCGAAAGTTCCTCCATTTGGTTCTGAGAAAGTGAAGTACCTGTATTGGAAGGATGCAGAAATCCATGAGGATGCAAACTCTTGCTTGTCGTGAATTGAGTATTAAGCGCTGGTGCAACGGGCACTTCGGGTTCTTGAAAGCGGACTTGTTTTTCCTTGCGATCCTCTTGATTCCACATGTTGAACAGAAGCAAATCCGAATCAAATTGCTTGTACAAGAGAACTACTGATTCCGGTATGGTTGGTGGTGAAGTTCTCGAGTGTTTTGCATCAGGTAACTGTTGAACAAACCATTCCTTCATTGCTTCCGGAATTCCTGCAGTGAAGTAATAGTCCCGTTGTTGGGTCGTCAAGAGGTTCTTCTTCACTAAAGGAGCCGCAATTCACTGAAATCCTTGATTATAGATGTTGACTTCCTGTTTGTTAGCAAAAGGAGACTTTGAATTATGAGCCTTGCAATACTCCTTCAAATCTTCTTCTGTTACCCTTAGATTGGTTGCGGTCCGGACCTGACCCTCTTGGCCACAGGTCTGACCTTGGCCCGACCTGAGGGCCAGGGCCAACACAGGGAAAATCCTGGCCCTGGACCTGTAGCGCGGGTCAAGGGCCAGCAACAGGTGTTATTCTTGGCCAAGGGTTGACTTCGGGTTGGCCCTGTTGACCCTCTGCGCCAGACTCAGCCAGTTGACTGTATTTACGCCAAGTCACGTTAAAGCATAAAGTAGTTCAATACGTAGCAACTCCTACTATCAGATGTAAGCATACTTATTATTGCTAATTGAGCTTGATTCAGGCTCTAGTACGTGGTATATATAGTACTAAGCCACCTTATTATTTGCCTTCATACCATCATTTCCATAGAATGCCCAGTGGAAGACAGGAAGTCGATCCCAACAATATAATAGAGTCTAAATGAAAAGGGGCACCTTCACAGCGTGCATTGGGCTATCCAACAGCTGGGACTGGTCAGTCTCTTTACCCTTTTTTTATCAGACACACCAATATTGTTCAGAAACCGAAAAAAATTCCAACACTGGTGATACAACACGTCAAACAATGCTGTCTTTTCAGAAGCCAAGCCTTTCTATCAACACCACCACCAGAGATTTCACCAAACCAGCAGGGGATGCTGTCAATCCAGATGGCAGCCTAAAGGAAGCACATGAGATAGAGTTTGTGCACTCACCATCTGAACTTGGCGTGGCTGCACCTTTGGCCAGGGAAAAGCGTAAGCTAGCACCTACACAAGAAGAAGATCAAGCCCAGAAGCGAGCTAAAGTTAGACTTACACCCTCCCTGCAACGTTATTTATTATCTTTCAGTGCACTAGTGCCAACAGCGACAAATCTAGCAGTGGTGAGAATGATGACAAAGAGGCCAATGCAAGCGAAGATGAGGACGAGCCTGAAGATGAGGATACCAAGCTGTATTTTGACGTGTTAAAGAAGCAGGCTGAAATGCAAAAGAAAAAGTGGGTCAAGGTGCGAATATATGTCTGCGATCAACTGCTTACTAATTTCCATCAACAGCCACGTCGCAAGACCGAAGAAACACGCAACATTCGTCCATTTTACAAGCTCTCTGCACGTACCATAACTGGCGAGCTTAAGCCTGGTGCATACTGTCTTCTCTGCTTGTCAGTATCCACCTCCCGGGTTTCTTGTCTTACGCTTCAGTAGAAAAGAAGATATGCCAAAGGCCGATTCTTTTCAACAAGCTCACGAAGGCGCCATCTAGGCCAGTAGGTATTTGCCATACATGAGGTTTAGACTATTAATTTTGTGCACTAGTAAACATTACAACGTCTATCTCCAATCCTGTCAAGAGCGTAACATCGAAGCCAAAGCTGAGCCTCCAAAAGGCTGGAAAAGTAAAGACAAATCGTATGTGATGTACTTTATAGAGTCTATCTAACATCAAACTACAGTAACCACCCAATTCACGGTAGAAAAGCCACCGCCGGTGACCAAAGATGGCCTGAAGGAGCATTTGTTGGAAGTAATGGTGGATTGTGACTTGGTGCGTCTATATGTCCTCTAAACACTCACTCTAATGTCTGTCAGGGATTTTCCTGGTCACAGTGTCCGTCCATTCGTCGTCTGATACGGTACATCAATCCGAAAATTTTTGATAAGGACATTCCCAAGAAAACATGTATGGCTAGTGCAATCACAGCAAAAGCAGACCAACTTGAGGTGATTGACCGCGAGCTTATTCTGGTATGCCCTTCTAAGTCTGTACTGGCAATGCTTAACATTTGCACCCCTGTAGAATATCAAGTCCCAAGTTTCCGGAATTTTTGATGGATGGACAATGAAGCGTCGCCGTCCCTTCACATCATTCAGCATACAATACATTCACTCACCAAACGAGAATCCATATAATTGGACCCTAAAGACCCACCTCCTTGCTTTTGAGCGAACTGTTGGTTGTCACACTGGTGTCAATCTTGGTCAAGAATTGGTCGATATTGCTAGACGTCATCAGCTTGAGGATTTGGTAAGCCTGATAGCGCCATTCCCATACTAACCACTCACTTCCACAGCTGGGCTTTCTCATTGGTGACAATGTCAGTGTTAATGATGTTGCTATCCGTCATTACTGCAAAACAATAGACCCAGCTAGCAAACATCTTCAACCAAAAACTGTTTGGGGAAGGTATGTTCAGGCTTGTTCATGGTGGTATTCTTGCTGACGTCTCAGATGCTTTGACCATACCTTCCATGTTAGCGCTGGCCACTTTGTAGATGCGCTCAACATTCCCTCTCAGCGAAAGGTTAAAATTCGGATTCATGGAGTGGCGGCAGAGTATGATGATGACAGCGATGACGATACTGAGGACAACACTGATTGTGATGTTGATGAATCTGTAGATGTTGAGGCTACACCTGATGATGTGGATGCTATGCTTGGTACACAAATGGTCGACTTTACACCAGGTGACATCGTTGGCAAACTGATGGCATTCATCAATCAAGTCAGGTTGTGTAACGCAGACACTGCTGACTTCTTAAAGGACCAATGTATCAGCCAGGGATGTTGTGTCTTTGAGCTCAAGTTATGGGTTCGAACACGCTGGGGCAGTCTGTATGATTGTTTTCAGCAAGCGTTAGATGTCTGCCCAGTATGTATTTATATCTGAATGACTGACTGACTAACAATATCATAGGGTATTGATCAGTTTTGTCTTCTGGCTGACCACACGACGAAAATTCCACCGCTCGCTGGAACAAAGAGGTGGATTCATTTCAAATTAGGTGATGATGAGTGGAAAATGATTGAGCTAGCTCGTAATGCACTCGAGGCAAGTGATCAATTCATTGTAAGCTTGTTCTGATGCTCCCCCCCAGAAGTTTGCTGAGATTCGTGGTGAGTTATCTGCAGAGGAGAGACCAACCATACAGAAGGTCTTCCCTCTGCTTGAAAAGCTTCGCTACGAGTGGAATGAGCTTTGTGATGACCCTCAATATGAACCGATCAAGGACGCGCTCCAAGCAGGTCTAAGGAACCTGGAGAAGTGGTTTCGTGCTGCTGGGCAGTCACCAATATATTTCATATCTCACAGTATGGCTCATCTCCAATATGATCCCTTTCTAACCCGACATTCCAGTTCTTGACCCTGCCTATAAGCTCGAGTTTCTCAAGGCCATGTGGGATGACGAAAAGCTGATTGACAAACATTTGAAACGATTCAGGAAGACTGTAAGTATGCAGATCTGTAGTGGGAAATAAGTGGGAAATAAGTGGGAAATAAGTGAAAGCTTGAATGACCCTAATAATTAGCAGTAATGTACTCAGCAGGGAATGGTCCAGGGTGTCCCAGTACTAGTATTAATGACTCTGCAGCAGTGCACCACCAACAGCTAAGTAGTATTAATAGTACTAACTGCTAAATTATTGTCAAGGGCATTGCAATACTAATAGTATTGGTGATAATGTACTGGGAAGGAATAGTCCACATCATTGCAGTACTAATAATATTGGGGGCTTGGAAGGGCAGCACCTCATAATAATAACAGTAGTATTAGCAGTAATGTACTCAGCAGGGAATGGTCCAGGTCATCCTAGTACTAGTATTACTGACTCTGCAGCAGTGCACCACCAACAGCTAAGCAGTATCAATAGCACTAACTGCTAAATTATTGTCCAGGGCATTGCAGTACTAATATCAGGCACTGGGGAGGGCGTTACCACAGCTATAAATACTCTTAGTGGAAAGGGGATAGATCATCCCAATACTACTAGTACTGATTCTGCAGTATGACTATGGTAGTGATGACGATGTACTGGGAAGAAATGGCCCACATGAATAATATTAGAGGCTCAGGAGGGAGAGCATTCCAAAAGCTATATAGACTATGTACTCAGCAGGAATGGTCCAGGTTGTCCCAGTACTAGTATTGCTGACTCTGCAGCAGTGCATCACCACCAGCTAAATATTATTAGTGGTAATGTCCAGGCTGCCACAGTACTAATATTGTCTATTTTGGTAATGCATTCAGCAGGTAATGCATTCAGCAGGAATTATCTGGATCATTGCAGTACTAATAATATCACATCAGGAAAAAGGTGACTAAGGCCCCAGTGTCCCCAGTGTCCTCATAGTGTCTCGGGACATCTAGAGGCATCCTGAGGCATCCCTAACACATCCTGACACATCCCTAACACATCCTAAGACACCTCAGGATGCATTGGGATGTCCCAGGACACTAGGGACACTGGGGCCTTAGTCACTTTTTCCCAAATTTTTCCTGATGCAAGGGTACAATTTGTATCCCGAAGTTGAAGTTTCGCGCCCGCCCGGAATACACCGCGTCCCAGTGTGCCACCTCCACGGATTACCGTAACACCAGCGAGGTCGGAGGCGGTAGTTCCGAGACCGTCAGTTCCCCCACTAGCGTCAGGGAGGGGAATGACACCAGGAGTGGGAACACGAGCCACTCCTGCACCAACAACTACACCCGCACATCGAGCGGTAGCGACAAAGGGAACGGCACGAGTGGTGGATCCCAAGCAGAGTCATAGGCATCACTTGCCACCGGTAGTTCCCGGATATGAGAACTACCGTTGCTGAAGTTGCGGATACACGGGACATTGGGCACACATGAAGGAGTGCCTGAACTTCGGGGAAACGACGCCGCGAATCGCAGCAATGTACCCCATAGAGTGGGACCCGGTTGAGATCATCGACGAGCCCGACAATGAGGATAAACTATACATAGTACGCTCAGAGGAGGAGCGTACCGAGGCCGAGGAGTACTATGCGAGAGCAGCGTCCCCTGATGATGTAGTCCCGTACGACTACTCCAATGAAGGAGAGATAGCCGACGAATTTCTGACAGGACATGGGGACAGAGGAGAGGAATATCGCTCCTCAGAACCAAACACGAACGAGAGGTTCGTGTGTTTCGTGGAAACCACTGGTAGCAGAGATGAGGACTACTATGAAGGGTATTATCAAACGGTCGATGCAGAACGCTATAATTCGATGTTCTCAGTTGTCGAGGTAGACGACGAGAACGAAGAACTAGAGCAATCCATTGAATATGCAGGGATCCGCTTCGGGATGCTAATGACATTAGGTTCACAAGAACCTACCGAGCAACATGGGAAGGACATAGCATATGCCCTTACACGACCTATACGGACCATTGATGAGAATAGGCCGGTCGTGTTGCTACACTTCAGGCTGTCACTAGACCATGCCACCTTAGGTTGATTGATTTTCTTGGATTGATCAGCCTAGCTAGGGTCTGGGACCACTGGTCTGGCCATACCCCTATGGTCTATAAGTGGTCTTAGGTGGTCTGACCATCTGGTCTGCCCAAAATGAGGTGGTCTAGCCATGTGGTCCTTAATGGTCTGACCAACCATAGGACCACTGGAGTAATGGTCAGACCATATCTCTAATAGTCAGACCACTTCTTAAGTGGGCAGACCACCTCTGCTAGTGTGGTCTGACCACTTGTGATTTTTTCCTCAATGTGGTCCGACCATAATCTACTGGTCTGACCACCTACAACCTTAATTTACGATGGTCTGACCACCTCTCAAGTTTTTGTTAAGTATACTTGTCCATTGTGATTCATTATTCAACTTTTAGAAGGTGAAATGAACATAACATAAGGTTTATATTTACAGTACTACATATACAAGTTGATTGACTTAATCATCATAATCATCATCCCTCTTCCTTTTCTGAGTGTTATCCTTAGCTAACGTTCCCCCAGATTCAAATCGCACATTCGTATGTTTGTGTCTCGAGTCTGTGGTTTTCATTCGTTTATGTGGATGATTGTCATAATCATTGTGGGGTTCAGCTTCACTCCCTTTCCTAACATAAGTTTTCTGCTGAGATCCTACATCATTTAGACGAGCAAACATGATAATGCACATCCTCACCTTGGCCTGGTACAAATCGTGATTGCTCTTGCGGATTAACAGTCTTGGGTCTTGGTCTTGTTGTTCCCCTGTTATGCTGAGGACTTCTGGCTTTCAACTGACCATGATGGCGATGCGGATTCATGTCAGTATCCAACCCCTCATCTTCAGAATGCTTGGGTGAGTGAGGGTAAGCCACTGTTGGAGTCAAGGGCGGAGACTGTCATCTATGGGAAGACCAAGAACGGGAGTGCCCAGGTTGGTTATAGGGAGATTGAGATCTGGGACGA